>JBAMAX010002318.1:0-13332 GCA_037043745.1 Chymomyza amoena | reverse complement strand
AAAAACTTAAACAGCACTTCACTGCTCGGCGGTTAAAATGGAAAGAGACTATCCCACGAGGCTGAGGAAGTGGATTGGCCAAATCTCTTATAGTTGGGTCAACGGTGCAGTAACACTTCCGTTTTTTGACAATGTCATTATTTAGTACTGCAGTTTAATTGAAAAACCAAAACGACCAAACCAAAACATATGGTAGTTTTAATTATAGCAAACAAAATGGGCAATAGATGGCGCTAGTCAATTACGATATACAATATACAAGTAAACGGCTAAGTGGATCGTAACTTCGCTATTGTTACGCTTGCAAGTGTGCGAATATTACAAAGATTTCTAATACCCAAATTCATGTAAAACTTTTGCCTCAATTGTACTTTAGTATTGAAGTCGCCATAAATATTTATAATATGAAATTTTGTACTAAGGAAAGTCATGTTAGTTGGCAAGAATAGTTAAGCATCTTAAACAAAATAATGCAAGGACTTTAAGTCCTTCAGTTAACGTTTTTTAGTTTCCGAATTTAGTTATGATATTTTGGTACAATTTATGTATATTTTTTTCAAAGAAAATCTGTTAAATTTTATTTAGGATTAATATTCTAAATTTTTTTGATGTATAACTTTGCAGATATCCATAACAGAGTTTCACCTGGGCCTTAACTTTATGTATAAAGTCAATAAAGCCATGATAATTTTAGAACTCACTACTTTATATATAAGTTTTAATAGGCTTCAAGTGTTGGATAAAAGTCTGTGCATAGACACACTTTACGTAAATAAATTTTTGTTTATATCATGATTTTCGTCAACATTTTAAATGTTTTATCAAGTCAGTTATTTAGTAAGACGTTGTTCTACAATATTTTATTGTAAATTTGCTATAATTTCTCAAATATTGGCTTGAAATTGATGTATCAATATATTAAATGTCATTGGACAAGTCTTCTTAAGTGTTGGATTAATGCCGATTAAAGGTTTTGGCTAATAACTCATTTCAAACTATTTGTAACCATATATATATATACATATTATCGCATTTAGTTGACTATTTATACTATTCACTATTTGAAAAAACCTCTATTTACAGTTCTGTGGGAACGTCACATTTGCCATTCAAATCAATGCGTTGATAGTTGGCTGTTCACACAGCAAGAAGAAGCAAAAAAGCGCGAGCTTTATGTGAATGCTAGCAGACGCCGCAAAACTGGTCCGCAAAAATTTTTCACGTAAATCGCATTTCGTTAACTAATCAATATGGGTAAAAAAAAAGCTGGCAAAACCTTTAATATTGGTGATCTAGTGTTCGCCAAGTTAAGGGGCTATCCGGCATGGCCCGCGAAAATCACCAAATACAACAACAAGAAGTATAATGTTTACTTCTACGGAACTGGAGATAACGCCAATATAAAAGCACAGGATATATTCGCTTATCAGGACAACAAGGCAAAGTTTGCACGTGACACTTTAATGAAACGCCGTAAATTCAATAAAGCAATTGATGAAATTGAAAGTGCATTGCGTGGTGAAGATTCGACGCCAATCGATTTGCAGCATGCGGAAGTGAGCAGCAGCATCGGCGTAGTTATCGAAACTGCAAAAGTGCAGGAGCCAAGCCTAGAGCAAAGCGCAGCCCAAGAAGAGGACACTCCGACACCGCGGCCGACCATCAAAGAACCGACAGCTGCGCCGGCATTGCAGACACGTACACGCCTTAATGACCTTTTTATAGTTTACTTGCCCGCAGCCAAATGTTTGGGAATTAAAGTGTTCTATGACATGCCTGATAACTTTGAGAGTCCGGCAGCCGAACAAGCCTGGAAGAAGCAAAAACGCTGGGAAGCTATTGAGTTGAAATTAAAGCTTGAGTCAGGAGAAGTCGATGCATATTCAATGCCGGAACGCATTATTGTTGAGCCAGTGCATAATTGTATACCCAAGCAAGAGGTGGTACGTTTTATAAAGGAGCTTACTGAAATAAAGTATGCTTGGTCCAAGGAGATTTATTTTATACAACTTTGCCAGAAGCTACGTGAATCCTTGGGTCTGCGTGGTGCCAATGCTGAAAAGTGTTTGGGAATTCTCGAGCAATTTAAAGAAATTGAGCTTAACAAGTTAATGCTAATGCGCAATCCCGAGTGTGTAGACATAATACGACGCATGCGAGGGTACGTGGGCATCTTTGCTGATGAGGTGAACTTCAAGGAGAAAGCACAAATTATACTACAAGTCTCAACCTCTATTTATGATGACATCAAAGCACTATTCAATACCGAGCCGGAGGATAATTTTTGGGATGTATTCTGCGAAAAGTTGGTAATTTACAGAGACTACAAAAAAAAGCTCGAGGCCAAGCAAGCGGCAGCCAACAGCAGTAATATGCACAATATTTAGAGTTGCAAAAATATGAATAAATCATTGCATCATTCTCTTTTTGACCATCAATGGATTGCTGTTACATTTTTTTTTCTGCAGATCTGTGCCACTGCAATTTTGTCATTAATTTTAGTTTAAACTAAGTGTAAATATTTTGCAGTCGTTGAAATGGAAATCAAATGAGCATGTTATTGTTTTACAAAATTTAATGTATTTTTTAAAAAGATGGCGTAAAGTCGAACGTGAGCAATTTTAAAATATCCTGTATCATCATATTGTAATTAAGTCCGGCACATTGCTTTTAGAACTCTGAAACATATTTTTTTTAACCAAATTTGCTTACCATATTATTTAAACAATCAAAAAAACAGTCAACTTTAGCTCTAATCCGTTCATGCACTTCTTGTTCCTATTCTTTTTAACCACAACTAATTTTTTTTTGAATTAAAACAAAAAAAAAAAAACTTAATTCTCTTGACTTTAATGTTGCATTATTATTGGTCTTGATTTTTGAGCGTTCGAGCTATAATTTTAGACATTTGTTTGCCTGAGTAGGACTTTTTTGGAGAAACGCAAAATTGCAACTTTTGGTTTATACTTAAGATAACTTTAGATAAAAATAATTGAAATATAGTTCTTTTTGATTTAAATAAAAACATTTTAATTTTTTTTCTACACCTTTTTAGTCTAGTAATGCACTTTGTTGTGTATTTAAAACATATTATTTAAACTAGCAGGAGAGACTAAACGTTTAAAAATTTGATTTAATTTTGTTAACCCCCGACGCAAAAAGAGGGGTGTTATAAGTTTGACGTGTCTGTTTGTCTGTCTGTCTGTCTGTCTGTCTGTCTGTCTGTCTGTCTGTCTGTCTGTCTATGGCATCGTAGCTCCCGAACGCATGCAGTGATTTCAATTTAGTTTTTTTTTGTATTAAAGGTGAATTATGTGCGAGTGTTGTTAGACATGTTTGAAAAAAATTACGTCGCGTTGGGGGACCGCTCCTAAACTAACAATTTAAATACAAATAGTCTAATTAAGCAACAAAGATGAACTTAAAAACTTAAACTTAAAAAATTAACAAAATACTTCAAAAACTTTCATAGAATTACTTCAAAAAATTTGCATGTAAGATACGACCGTCAACGACGTCTGCCCTCGCGTGTCCCCCAACGCGACGTATTTTTTTTAGAATTATAAATAGATTCTTAGGTACTTTAACATTAATTTTCTTTTATTATTTTTTACTTTTTAAATGAAAATTACTTAAGTTCGGTGGTTTTTTAAATTTTTAATTTAATTTTTTTTATTTGAGCACTATACAATTCAGAACAATCGTCAAAAACAATCTACCTACCATGTACAAGAAGTGTGCATGAAAAGGTTAATAGTACATGCATACATATGTAAATTACTCAACTTTCTTGTGAATGGAATCATATCAGCTCTTTTAACTATAATATTTTCCTTTAACCGAATTGGTTTACTTTTATCATGTAGTTGGTTACGTCTTGAGTAAAATACTATGTTGCCAATCATCTTTGCCAACGATAAACAAATAGTATCTAGCAACCTTTCCATCCAAATATGTACTGAGATATGCCGACGGCATTTACCACGAACTCTATTCTTTCCAGCTTGTCTGTTTTTGCACTAAAAAATTGTGAAAAAAAATGCAGTTCAATATTTAGAAAGAAACTTAAATTAAATAATGTTGCCGAGAATGTCATAAGAATTTTGTGTATAATAAAAAAATTAAATTAAAAATTTAAAAAACCCCCGAACTTAAGTAACTTTCATTTAAAAAGTGAAAAATAATAAAAGAAACTTAATGTTAAAGTACCTAAGAATCTATTAATAATTCTAAAAAATACGTCGCGTTGGGGGACACGCGAGGGCAGACGTCGTTGACGGTCGTATCTTACATGCAAATTTTTTGAAGTAATTCTATGAAAGTTTTTGAAGTATTTTCTTAATTTTGTTTTTAAGTTAATCTTTGTTGCTTAATTAGACTATTTGTATTTAAATTGTTAGTTTAGGAGCGGTCCCCCAACGCGACGTATTTTTTAGAATTATTAATAGATTCTTAGGTACTTTAACATTAAGTTTCTTTTATTATTTTTTACTTTTTAAATGAAAATTACTTAAGTTCGGGGGTTTTTTAAATTTTTAATTTAATTTTTTATTTCATACTTTTTATAGGTAGGTTAGGTTAAGTTAGACTTTAGAATATTATAATATACTTACTATAATTTAGATTCTTGTTAAGGTATAGATTACATTTAAGGTCAAGCTCGTTTGCTTTTTTTTACGCATTCTCCCCACTTTCACTCCCCACAACTTTTAAACGGCTCGACCGATTTTCATCATGTCTAGGAACACTCGCACATAAGTCACCTTTAATACAAAAAAAAAATAAATTGAAATCACTGCATGCGTTCGGGAGTTACGATGCCACAGACAGACAGACAGTCAGACAGACAAATTTTAAGCCAATCGGACAAAGTTTATGTTTTTAACTTCAAATGGCCATTACTTCTAAGAGCAAAAATAACCTCAGACTCGAATCAGTGGCGTCGTCAGCTTCAATAGGATGAAATTTTAAGCCAATCGGACAAAGTTTATGTTTTTAACTTCAAATGGCCATAACTTCTAAACGCGAAGAGATAGAGCAAAAACGCGAAGAGATAGAGCAAAAATAAACTCAGATTCGAATCAGTGGCGTCGTCAGCTTCAATAGGACCAAATTTTAAGCCAATCGGACAAAGTTTATGTTTTTAACTTCAAATGGCCATAACTTCTAAACGCGAAGAGATGGAGCAAAAATACCCTCAGATTAGAATCAGTGGCGTCGTCAGCTTCAATAGGACCAAATTTTAAGCCAATCGGACAAAGTTTATGTTTTTAACTTCAAATGGCCATAACTTCTAAACGCGAAGAGATAGAGCAAAAACGCAAAGAGATAGAGAAAAAATAACCTCAGATTCGAATCAGTGGCGTCGTCAGCTTTAATAGGACCAAATTTTAAGCCAATCGGACAAAGTTTATGTTTTTAACTTCAAATGGCCATTACTTCTAAACGAGAAGAGATAGAGCAAAAATAACCACAGATTCGAATCAGTGACGTCGTCAGCTACAATAGGACCAAATTTTAAGCCAATCGGACAAAGTTGATGTTTTTCTCCCCACTTTTACTCCCCACAACTTTTAAACGGCTCAACCGCTCACCAAACATGTCTAACAACACTCGCACATAAGTCACCTTTAATACAAAAAAAACTAAATTGAAATCACTGCAAGCGTTCGGGAGCTACGATGCCATAGACAGACAGACAAACAGACAAACAGACAGACAAACAGACAGACACGTCAAACTTATAACACCCCTCTTTTTGCGTCGGGGGTTAAAAATAGTTTCCAGTAGTGAAGTTTTGATAAACAAATAAACAACTTGTTGGTGAGAATGAATGAAAAACGGTACACAAATTTGGCTAAGTTATGTACAACGTGCTGACTGATGCTTAAGACGTTTGCGCATGTACTTAAATATGTACATACAAATTATATGTATTTATGTATACACATAGTATATACACTGGTATGTTAAACAAGTATTATGTAAATAATTATATTATATAAACTTTAAAGTATTTCTTGATTTTTCCACAGGACAAAGTGGCAAATGCAACACTTTACGCTAATCCGGAAACTTCCAATTCAAGTATCCAGCTGCTCATTCTTATAAAAAGTTTGACCCAGAGAGCCACTTCATCTGACTAGGTAAATTCAAAAATGAGAAAGATGAGTTCCTCAAACAAGCCTACTACCCGGTATAACAATTTAATAGTTGGAATTGCAGCAGCAATTATTAATTGCTGGCAGATTCTAAAGCGCATCTCTATAATAAACACAAAAATAAGCACCAATTTAAATGTACTAAGAAGTTTAATTATTTTTAAAGAGTCCAATTCACCCCATCTCCAGGCGCTGTTATTAATAACTTACCAAAAACAAAATCATTTTTTCTTTGACAAACAAATAACTTTCTATAGTAACCAAAGACCATCTTACAAAATGTGTCATCTTTATTATAATCCTAATTATAATTTGTGTGAGGTCAATATTCTCTTAAGCTAACTTGGCTTTAAAGACCACCTTGATTTTGAATAAAAGAGTATGTTAAGTTTGTGCAAGCCGGAAACGTCGCAGACCCACCAAACCCCATGTCCGTCTGTCTATCTGATCTAGAGCAACAAAAGAGACATGAAAATTCTATTTTTCAATAATGGTGTTATACTGTATAGCTCCCATAAAAGTGTGGTGTTCGGCTAACCGCATCATATAGCCCTCGTAGGACCGATAAGTCAAAAAAAGGGTTAGGTTTTATTTCATGGGCTTACGAAATGAGGCTTTTGGTAGTTATTTAGAGTTCCCCAGCCCTTTACCAAAATGTAAGGAACATAGCTCCTATAGGACCGATCGGTTGTTTATAAAGATATAGAAAAAATTTAAATTTGTCATTGGGAAATCTTTTAGAGATTCCCAGCACTGTAACAAATTTTATCAAAACCGGCTGACTTCATCTTATAGCCCCGTAGGATTGTTCGGTCAAAAAAAAGTATTTGGCTTTATTTCATGGGTTTATGAAGATATCTTTATCAAATTTGGCAAATAAATATCTATTAGAGCTCTGAAGCAATATAGAGAAATTTCATTCATCCCCGACTTTAACGAATAGGCTTTTTAGCGCTCCAGTCTTCCACAGTCTATATTTCATTCTCCTTGCATGCTAACGCTAGCTGAACGGATTTTTGAGTTTGTACGATGATGATGATGATGCTCTATCGGTTCAATTAAAGCATATCTGTCAGTTTTTAGCTATCCAAGCATATTCAATGCTTTTACATATATTTGCAGTTTTTACGTTTATTTAAAACGAACATTTCCCGGTTTACTTTACAATTAATGCAATTTCTTCCTCTTCTTCATTTAATTTATTTAAACATATATACATATGCATTTCTTTTGCGTTTGTATTGAATATTCTGTGTGTGTACACGTTCTGTGGGAACCATTGGCCCGCGGGATAAGGGAGTGTCGACCACTGGTTTACATTGCCTTTGTGCTGACGGTCTTGACTAACATGTGCTGAACTAAGATGCAAATTTAATCTATTTATTAATCATAATTTTCACTTCTTTCTTGATATCTATTTCAATTAGCTTGTAATTTATAACCCTAAATCATTTTCTATGACAATTCAAATGAAAATAATGTTTTTTTTTATTGTGGCTGCTCTTGAGCCATTAAAGTTAAAATATTATTACTAACTTAATTTTTTTTAAATTAAGTCGAGAGATCTGCAATTGATTTGTAAAGTAAAATCATCTGCCAAGTAAAAATTGGTAACAAGTCGCTGGCAAGCCCTACTTTTATTCTATGTAGCTTTCCCCTTGTAAAAACACTTTCTTGACAAGCTGCATATATATTGTACAAGTTTACTTTTTATTGCATTTTTAATCTTTTAGATTGAAATCTCTAGCATTTGCACAAATATAATCTACATAAACTTCGTATCAATAGTTTCCTTTATATACATATGCTGTTAATTGGGCAAAATGTTAAAATATATGTATGTACCTACTACACCTACATACATATACATATGCTTGCCTGCGCCTTTACTATTGACGATATAAAGTCAGCGCATAATACCAAACGAAAATGAATGCCTTGACTGTTATTTTACACGAGCCAGTTTCTATAGAAACTGGTAAACAGAATGTTAACACAGCCCGATCCAATGCTTAGGCACACCGAGCGCATATGTATTGTGCTTGCTTAAAATGGTGCAAAGAGTATGAAATTTAGTTCTCTCTGGCTGCGCATAATGTGGTTCGTCTGTCCGAGGGTCTGTGCATGTTATGCTATTCATTTTTTTTTCATGATAAATGCGTTCCAAGGTATAACATGTAACAAAAAAATGTTGCAAAAGCAATAACAATGTAACCAATAAAACATTTTCAAAAAATAGCAAATTTTTAATTAATAATCATAAACTTCATTGTTCAGGTCGCGACGGCAGTTGGCAAACAGATTTGTGGCTATACAAAAATAGCAATAAATATTTTATATAGAGCATGATTAACCCTAGGCATAGCATAAAGAAAAAGTCTCTTTATCAATACCATATACATTTCATAATCTTTAGTAGCATTATCCAAAAGCAGCTGCTTGTACAATAACTGCAAATTGGAGCTTTGACTGATCTTCTAAAAATGCGTAATCCACCGCATATTGTTTTGCTCTCTTGGCAAAACTTCGGTATGTCTTAAGCAAGCTGCCCATTTCCCATGATGTACCTCAAAAAAATAAAAATAATAATTATTAATACAAGTTTTGATTCATAATACATAGAGCAACAAATATGTATATAATAAAATTCGTTTTTGTCATTATATAATATTAAAAAAGATGGAGCTCGTTAAAGTCGGGGATGAATGAAATTTCTCTATATTGCTTCAGAACTCTAATAGATATTAGATAGATATCTTCATAAGCCCATGAATTAAAGCCAAATACGTTTTTTGACCGAACAATCCTACGGGGCTATAAGATGAAGTCAGCCGGTTTTGATAAAATTTGTTACAGTGCTGGGAATCTCTAAAAGATTTCCCAATGACAAATTTAAATTTTTTCTATATCTTTATAAACAACCGATCGGTCCTATAGGAGCTATGTTCCTTACATTTTGGTAAAGGGCTGGGGAACTCTAAATAATTACCAAAAGCCTCATTGCGTAAACCCATGAAATAAAACCTAACCCTTTTTTTGACTTATCGGTCCTACGAGGGCTATATGATGCGGTTAGCCGAACACCACACTTTTATGGGAGCTATACAGTATAACACCATTATTGAAAAATAGAATTTTCATGTCTCTTTTGTTGCTCTAGATCAGATAGACAGACGGACATGGGGTTTGGTGGGTCTGCGACGTTTCCAGCTTGCACAAATTTAATATACTCTTTTATTGAAAATCAAGGTGGTCTTTAATGCCAAGTAAGCTTACGAGAATATTGACCTCACACAAATTATAATAAGGATTATAATAATGATGACACATTTTGTAAGATGGTCTTTGGTTACTATAGAAAGTTAATTGTTTGACAAAGAAAAAAGGTTTTTGTTTTTGGTAAGTTATTAATAATAGCGCCTGGAGTTGGGGTGAATTGGACTCTTTAAAAATAATTAAACTTCTTAGTACAAATTTAATTTCTGCCATTTAAATTGATGCACTGCTTCATTCGTTCTCACCAACAAGTTGTTTATTTGTTAATGAAAACTTTACTACTGGAAACTATTTTATTCTACATAACATTCTTATAACATTAATTTAAGTTTCTTTCAAAATATTGCACGCTCAAACTATGCGTTTATCAGCCCTAATTAATGCAAATGTTTAATTGGAACTAATTTGGATGTTCAAACTAAGTCGAAGTTCGCAACTGATTCGCACAGTCATATCATTGCCAGGTAAACATTGGTACAAATCGTTTGAAGTCCTACTATATCTATATAGCTCCCGTAGAAACTATCTGGTCAAGCTGACATTTATTGTCAAGTACTTTTACTGATTTATAGTTTTTAGATTGAAATTCTAGATTTGCACAATATAATTACGTAAATTGTAAATAGTTCCGGCTTTAGTCGTATTTTTGCCAAAAACAGACAAGCTGGAAGGAATAGAGCTCGTGATAAATGCCGTCGGCATAGCTCAGTGCATATTTGGATGGAAAGTTTGCTAGTACGTATTTGTTTATCGTTGGCAAAGATGATTGGCAACATAGTATTTTACTCAAGACGTAACTAACAACTACATGATACAAGTAAACCAATTCGGTTAAAGGAAAATAGTTAAAACAGCTGATATTATTCCATGCACAAGAAAGTTGATTAATTTACATATGTATGTATTAACCTTTTCATGCACACTTCTTGTACATGGTAGGTAGATTGTTTTTGACGATTGTTCTTAATTGTATAGTGCTCAAATAACAAAATTAAATCAAATTTTCAAACGTTTAGTCTCTCCTGCTAGTTTAAATAATATGTTTAAAATATAGAACAAAGTGCATTACTAGACTAAAAAGCTGTAGAAAAAAAATTAAAATTTTTTTATTTAAATCAAAAAGAACTATCGCATTTTAACCCTTCTTAAAAATAATTGGCCAGTATTTCAATTATTTTTATCTAAAGTCATCTTAAGTATAAGCCAAAAGTTGCAAATTTGTGTTCCTCCAAAAAAGTCCTACTCAGTCAAACAAATGTCTAAAAATATAACTCGAACGCTCAAAAATCAAGGCCAATAATAATGCAACATTAAAGTCAAGAGATTTAAGTCTTTTTTTTTTGTTTTAATTCAAAAAAAAATTAGTTGTGGTTAAAAAGAATAGGAACAAGAAGTGCATGAAAGGATTAGAGCTAAAGTTGACTGTTTTTTTTGATTGTTTAAATAATATGGTAAGCAAATTTGGTTAAAAAAAATATGTTTCAGAGTTCTAAAAGCAACGTACCGCGACTTAATTACAATATGATCATACAGGGTATTTTAAAATTGTTCACCGTCGACTTTACGCCATCTTTTTAATAAATACATTACATTTTGTAAAACAATAACATACTCTTTTGATTTATAATTAAAAAATCATTACATTTGGTTCATACCTGTGCCAAATCAGCCAACAAAATAATACCCAATCGCCAAAAAATGGTCACATCACAAAAGTTAAAAATGGTCAAAAGAAATCAATAGCTCCATAAATTGCAAAGCAAAGCGTTGACTTTAATTTGATATATCGGGCAAGTTGATCCAATGTCAATAAAAAATTGTATGGCCAAAAACAATTACTAGTTAAGATTTACCCCACCTAACCCTTTATACCATTCCAAATCTTTTTGTTGAAAAATGTCTCTTGAAATAAAAGTTACATTTTTGTAGGTACTACATTTTATTTTAATAATCAAAAAGCGCTGAGCCTACACAAAACGGGATGCGGGAAGCTCAAATGGTAATGAAGATGATGGCAATGAAGAGATTGCAAAGCACAGTCCTAAATTGGTGTTTTGGAACGTTTTGCTAGTCGTTCTTTCCAAGTTGCAGATATTTAGCAGAACTTTCTTGGACCTTAAGCAATTCATTGGATTGAATAAATCAAAGCTAATATGTAAATTTTGAAGCTTATCAATGAATTTAAAAAATCAGAAAGTGAGACTGATGCAACTTTAATTCAAAATCTACCAAATTATACCCAAAATGGCAATGGAGAGATTGCAGTGAACACTGACGATGGGACGCCTGAAGCGCCTACTTTAATTGTTCATGTCGCCGAATCTGTGAAAGTAAAGTTGGATGGGCCCATTGAACCGCCTCAGCCATAATGGCTGTAATATTGCAAAAAAATATTTAAACACATGTTATATTTTTTGTAAGGAAGCAGCCATAACTATAGTTAACATATATTTTATTTAATTTTACACAAACATCAATGAATTTTTTGAAGATGTTATAAGTTCTGCAGTACAACTGTTTTACATCTTATAGCATTTGTATTAATGTAAGTTTGCTGCAGCTTTGATAGGTGGTAAGTCAACTTATGGTTATAATACATCTGGTCTTAAATAAAAAGAACAACCAAAAATTTTTAAAGTGCTGCAAAATATTTAAAGCATAAGGAATTGATATATTCATATTTTTGTAGTTCTACATACTGTGCATAATACTGCTGCAAACCGTCATCGTTGGCTGCCGCTTGTCATCATCGTTCGTTTTTATGTTGTCTCTGTAAATTCGCACCTTTTCGCAGAATAGATCCCAAAAATGTTCCTCCGGCTCGAGATTGAACAGTTTTTTGAAGTATTCATAAACAGCGGTTGATTCTTTGCGTATCATTTGCGCTTTCTCCTTGAATTCCACCTCATCGGAAACATCCATTTTCCATACCTCCAAGTTGCCCACGTACACTCGCAGGCTTCGTATTAAGTCTACACACTGGGGATTGCGCAGCAGTATTAACTCGTTAAGCTCAATTTTGTTTAATATCTCGAGAACTGCCAAACACGTTTTAGCATTGGCACCACGCAGACCCAAGTATTTACGTAGGAGCCAGCAGAGTTGTATAAAAGCCCACTCCTTGGACAAAGAATAATTAGTTCCAATAAGTTCCTTTATAAAACGTACCGCCTCTTGCTTGGATATGTAATTACGCACTGGCTCAACAATAATGCGTTCCGGCATTGAATTTGGATCGACTTGTTCTGTCTCAAGCTCTAATTTTAACTGGATAGCTTCTCTGCGTTTTTGATTCTTCCAGGCTTGTTCGGCTGCCGGACTTTCAAAGCTGTCAGGCATGTCATAGTACATTTTAATGCCCAAACATTTGGCTGTGGGCAAGTAAAGTATCAGAAGGTCATTATGTATGTTGAGGCGTGTACGTGTTTGCAATGCCGGGGTAGCCGTCGGGTTTTTTATGGTCGGACGCGGTGTCGGAGTGTCCTCTTCTTGGGCTGCGCTTTGCTCTAGGCTTGGCTCCTGCACTTTTGCAGTTTCGATAACTACGCCGATGCTGCTGCTCACTTCCGCATGCTGCAAATCGATTGGCGTCGAATCTTCACCACGCAATGCACTTTCAATTTCATCAATTGCTTTATTGAATTTGCGGCGTTTCATCAAAGTGTCACGTGCAAACTTTGCCTTGTTGCCCTGATAAGGGAATATATCCTGTGCTTTTATATTGGCGTTATCTCCAGTTCCGTAGAAGTAAACATTATACTTCTTGTTGTTGTATTTGGTGATTTTCGCGGGCCATGCCGGATAGCCCCTTAACTTGGCGAACACTAGATCACCAATGTTAAAGGTTTTGCCAGCTTTTTTTTTACCCATATTGATTAGTTAACGAAATGCGATT
>JBAMAX010002317.1:0-10854 GCA_037043745.1 Chymomyza amoena | reverse complement strand
AAAAACTTAAACAGCACTTCACTGCTCGGCGGTTAAAATGGAAAGAGACTATCCCACGAGGCTGAGGAAGTGGATTGGCCAAATCTCTTATAGTTGGGTCAACGGTGCAGTAACACTTCCGTTTTTTGACAATGTCATTATTTAGTACTGCAGTTTAATTGAAAAACCAAAACGACCAAACCAAAACATATGGTAGTTTTAATTATAGCAAACAAAATGGGCAATAGATGGCGCTAGTCAATTACGATATACAATATACAAGTAAACGGCTAAGTGGATCGTAACTTCGCTATTGTTACGCTTGCAAGTGTGCGAATATTACAAAGATTTCTAATACCCAAATTCATGTAAAACTTTTGCCTCAATTGTACTTTAGTATTGAAGTCGCCATAAATATTTATAATATGAAATTTTGTACTAAGGAAAGTCATGTTAGTTGGCAAGAATAGTTAAGCATCTTAAACAAAATAATGCAAGGACTTTAAGTCCTTCAGTTAACGTTTTTTAGTTTCCGAATTTAGTTATGATATTTTGGTACAATTTATGTATATTTTTTTCAAAGAAAATCTGTTAAATTTTATTTAGGATTAATATTCTAAATTTTTTTGATGTATAACTTTGCAGATATCCATAACAGAGTTTCACCTGGGCCTTAACTTTATGTATAAAGTCAATAAAGCCATGATAATTTTAGAACTCACTACTTTATATATAAGTTTTAATAGGCTTCAAGTGTTGGATAAAAGTCTGTGCATAGACACACTTTACGTAAATAAATTTTTGTTTATATCATGATTTTCGTCAACATTTTAAATGTTTTATCAAGTCAGTTATTTAGTAAGACGTTGTTCTACAATATTTTATTGTAAATTTGCTATAATTTCTCAAATATTGGCTTGAAATTGATGTATCAATATATTAAATGTCATTGGACAAGTCTTCTTAAGTGTTGGATTAATGCCGATTAAAGGTTTTGGCTAATAACTCATTTCAAACTATTTGTAACCATATATATATATATACATATTATCGCATTTAGTTGACTATTTATACTATTCACTATTTGAAAAAACCTCTATTTACAGTTCTGTGGGAACGTCACATTTGCCATTCAAATCAATGCGTTGATAGTTGGCTGTTCACACAGCAAGAAGAAGCAAAAAAGCGCGAGCTTTATGTGAATGCTAGCAGACGCCGCAAAACTGGTCCGCAAAAATTTTTCACGTAAATCGCATTTCGTTAACTAATCAATATGGGTAAAAACAAAGCTGGCAAAACCTTTAATATTGGTGATCTAGTGTTCGCCAAGTTAAGGGGCTATCCGGCATGGCCCGCGAAAATCACCAAATACAACAACAAGAAGTATAATGTTTACTTCTACGGAACTGGAGATAACGCCAATATAAAAGCACAGGATATATTCGCTTATCAGGACAACAAGGCAAAGTTTGCACGTGACACTTTAATGAAACGCCGTAAATTCAATAAAGCAATTGATGAAATTGAAAGTGCATTGCGTGGTGAAGATTCGACGCCAATCGATTTGCAGCATGCGGAAGTGAGCAGCAGCATCGGCGTAGTTATCGAAACTGCAAAAGTGCAGGAGCCAAGCCTAGAGCAAAGCGCAGCCCAAGAAGAGGACACTCCGACACCGCGGCCGACCATCAAAGAACCGACAGCTGCGCCGGCATTGCAGACACGTACACGCCTTAATGACCTTTTTATAGTTTACTTGCCCGCAGCCAAATGTTTGGGAATTAAAGTGTTCTATGACATGCCTGATAACTTTGAGAGTCCGGCAGCCGAACAAGCCTGGAAGAAGCAAAAACGCTGGGAAGCTATTGAGTTGAAATTAAAGCTTGAGTCAGGAGAAGTCGATGCATATTCAATGCCGGAACGCATTATTGTTGAGCCAGTGCATAATTGTATACCCAAGCAAGAGGTGGTACGTTTTATAAAGGAGCTTACTGAAATAAAGTATGCTTGGTCCAAGGAGATTTATTTTATACAACTTTGCCAGAAGCTACGTGAATCCTTGGGTCTGCGTGGTGCCAATGCTGAAAAGTGTTTGGGAATTCTCGAGCAATTTAAAGAAATTGAGCTTAACAAGTTAATGCTAATGCGCAATCCCGAGTGTGTAGACATAATACGACGCATGCGAGGGTACGTGGGCATCTTTGCTGATGAGGTGAACTTCAAGGAGAAAGCACAAATTATACTACAAGTCTCAACCTCTATTTATGATGACATCAAAGCACTATTCAATACCGAGCCGGAGGATAATTTTTGGGATGTATTCTGCGAAAAGTTGGTAATTTACAGAGACTACAAAAAAAAGCTCGAGGCCAAGCAAGCGGCAGCCAACAGCAGTAATATGCACAATATTTAGAGTTGCAAAAATATGAATAAATCATTGCATCATTCTCTTTTTGACCATCAATGGATTGCTGTTACATTTTTTTTTCTGCAGATCTGTGCCACTGCAATTTTGTCATTAATTTTAGTTTAAACTAAGTGTAAATATTTTGCAGTCGTTGAAATGGAAATCAAATGAGCATGTTATTGTTTTACAAAATTTAATGTATTTTTTAAAAAGATGGCGTAAAGTCGAACGTGAGCAATTTTAAAATATCCTGTATCATCATATTGTAATTAAGTCCGGCACATTGCTTTTAGAACTCTGAAACATATTTTTTTTAACCAAATTTGCTTACCATATTATTTAAACAATCAAAAAAACAGTCAACTTTAGCTCTAATCCGTTCATGCACTTCTTGTTCCTATTCTTTTTAACCACAACTAATTTTTTTTGAATTAAAACAAAAAAAAAAAAAACTTAATTCTCTTGACTTTAATGTTGCATTATTATTGGTCTTGATTTTTGAGCGTTCGAGCTATAATTTTAGACATTTGTTTGCCTGAGTAGGACTTTTTTGGAGAAACGCAAAATTGCAACTTTTGGTTTATACTTAAGATAACTTTAGATAAAAATAATTGAAATATAGTTCTTTTTGATTTAAATAAAAACATTTTAATTTTTTTTCTACACCTTTTTAGTCTAGTAATGCACTTTGTAGTGTATTTAAAACATATTATTTAAACTAGCAGGAGAGACTAAACGTTTAAAAATTTGATTTAATTTTGTTAACCCCCGACGCAAAAAGAGGGGTGTTATAAGTTTGACGTGTCTGTTTGTCTGTCTGTCTGTCTGTCTGTCTGTCTGTCTGTCTGTCTGTCTGTCTGTCTGTCTGTCTGTCTGTCTGTCTGTCTATGGCATCGTAGCTCCCGAACGCATGCAGTGATTTCAATTTAGTTTTTTTTTGTATTAAAGGTGAATTATGTGCGAGTGTTGTTAGACATGTTTGAAAAAAATTACGTCGCGTTGGGGGACCGCTCCTAAACTAACAATTTAAATACAAATAGTCTAATTAAGCAACAAAGATGAACTTAAAAACTTAAACTTAAAAAATTAACAAAATACTTCAAAAACTTTCATAGAATTACTTCAAAAAATTTGCATGTAAGATACGACCGTCAACGACGTCTGCCCTCGCGTGTCCCCCAACGCGACGTATTTTTTTTAGAATTATAAATAGATTCTTAGGTACTTTAACATTAATTTTCTTTTATTATTTTTTACTTTTTAAATGAAAATTACTTAAGTTCGGTGGTTTTTTAAATTTTTAATTTAATTTTTTTTATTTGAGCACTATACAATTCAGAACAATCGTCAAAAACAATCTACCTACCATGTACAAGAAGTGTGCATGAAAAGGTTAATAGTACATGCATACATATGTAAATTACTCAACTTTCTTGTGAATGGAATCATATCAGCTCTTTTAACTATAATATTTTCCTTTAACCGAATTGGTTTACTTTTATCATGTAGTTGGTTACGTCTTGAGTAAAATACTATGTTGCCAATCATCTTTGCCAACGATAAACAAATAGTATCTAGCAACCTTTCCATCCAAATATGTACTGAGATATGCCGACGGCATTTACCACGAACTCTATTCTTTCCAGCTTGTCTGTTTTTGCACTAAAAAATTGTGAAAAAAAATGCAGTTCAATATTTAGAAAGAAACTTAAATTAAATAATGTTGCCGAGAATGTCATAAGAATTTTATGTATAATAAAATAGTTTCCAGTAGTGAAGTTTTGATAAACAAATAAACAACTTGTTGGTGAGAATGAATGAAACACGGTGCACAAATTTGGCTAAGTTATGTACAACGTGCTGACTGATGCTAAAGACGTTTGCGCATGTACTTAAATATGTACATACAAATTATATGTATTTATGTATACACATAGTATATACACTGGTATGTTTAACAAATATTATATAAATAGGTATATTATATAAACTTTAAAGTATTTCTTACTTTTTCCACAGGACAAAGTGGCAAATGCAACACTTTACGCTAATCAGGAAACTTCCAATTCAATTATCCAGCTGCTCATTCTTATAAAAAGTTTGACCCAGAGAGCCACTTCATCTGACTAGGTAAATTCAAAAATGAGAAAGATGAGTTCCTCAAACAAGCCTACTACCCGGTATAACAATTTAATAGTTGGAATTGCAGCAGCAATTATTAATTGCTGGCAGATACTAAAGCGCATCTGTCTGTTAAACACAAAAATAACCATCAATTTAAATGACAGCCATTAAAGTTGTACTAAGAAGTGTAATAATTTTTAAAGAGTCCAATTCACCCCAACCCCAGGCGCTGTTATTAATAACTTACCAAAAACAAAAACCTTTTTTCTTTGTCAAACAAATAACTTTCTTTAGTAACCAAAGACCATCTTATAAAATGTGTCATCTTTATTATAATTTGTGTGAGGTCAATATTCTCTTAAGCTTACTTGGCATTAAAGACCAATATATAATAATATGGTAACCAAATTTGTTTAAAAAAAATATGTTTCAGAGCTCTTAAGCAACGTACCGCACTTAATTACAATATGATCATACAGGGTATTTTAAAATCGTTCACCGCCGACTTTACGCCATCTTTTTAATAAATACATTACGTTTTGTAAAACAATAACATACTCTTTTGATTTATAATTAAAAAATCATTACATTTGGTTCATACCTGTGCCAAATCAGCCAACAAAATAATACCCAATCGCCAAAAAATGGTCACATCACAAAAGTTAAAAATGGTCAAAAGAAATCATTAGCTCCATAAATTGCAAAGCAAAGCGTTGACTTTAATTTGATATATCGGGCAAGTTGATCCAATGTCAATAAAAAATGTTATGGCCAAAAACAATTACTAGTTTAGATTTACCCCACCTAACCCTTTATACCATTCCATATCTATTTGTTGAAAAATGTCTCTTGAAATAAAAGTCACATTTTTGTAGGTACTACATTTTATTTTAATAATCAAAAAGCGCTGAGCCTACACAAAACGGGATGCGGGAAGCTCAAATGGTAGTGAAGATGATGGCAATGAAGAGATTGCAAAGCACAGTCCTAAATTGGTGTTTTGGAACGTTTTGCTAGTCGTTCTTTCCAAGTTGCAGATATTTAGCAGAACTTTCTTGGACCTTAAGCAATTCATTGGATTGAATAAATCAAAGCTAATATGTAAATTTTGAAGCTTATCAATGAATTTAAAAAATCAGAAAGTGAGACTGATGCAACTTTAATTCAAAATCTACCAAATTATACCCAAAATGGCAATGGAGAGATTGCAGTGAACACTGACGATGGTACGCCTGAAGAGCCTACTTTAATTGTTCATGTCGCCGAATCTGTGGAAGTAAAGTTGGATGGGCCCATTGAACCGCCTCAGCCATAATGGCTGTAATATTGCAAAAAAATATTTAAACACATGTTATATTTTTTGTAAGGAAGCAGCCATAACTAAAGTTAACATATATTTTATTTAATTTTACACAAACATCAATGAATTTTTTGACGATGTTATAAGTTCTGCAGTACAACTGTTTTACATCTTATAGCATTTGTATTAATGTAAGTTTGCTGCAGCTTTGATAGGTGGTAAGTCAACTTATGGTTATAATACATCTGGTCTTAAATAAAAAGAACAACCAAAAATTTTTAAAGTGCTGCAAAATATTTAAAGCATAAGGAATTGATATATTCATATTTTTGTAGTTCTACATACTGTGCATAATACTGCTGCAAACCGTCATCGTTGGCTGCCGCTTGTCATCATCGTTCGTTTTTATGTTGTCTCTGTAAATTCGCACCTTTTCGCAGAATAGATCCCAAAAATGTTCCTCCGGCTCGAGATTGAACAGTTTTTTGAAGTATTCATAAACAGCGGTTGATTCTTTGCGTATCATTTGCGCTTTCTCCTTGAATTCCACCTCATCGGAAACATCCATTTTCCATACCTCCAAGTTGCCCACGTACACTCGCAGGCTTCGTATTAAGTCTACACACTGGGGATTGCGCAGCAGTATTAACTCGTTAAGCTCAATTTTGTTTAATATCTCGAGAATTGCCAAACACGTTTTAGCATTGGCAACACGCAGACCCAAGTATTTACGTAGGAGCCAGCAGAGTTGTATAAAAGCCCACTCCTTGGACAAAGAATAATAAGTTCCAATAAGTTCCTTTATAAAACGTACCGCCTCTTGCTTGGATATGTAACTACGCACTGGCTCAACAATAATGCGTTCCGGCATTGAATTTGGATCGACTTGTCCTGTCTCAAGCTCTAATTTTAACTGGATAGCTTCCCTGCGTTTTTGATTCTTCCAGGCTTGTTCGGCTGCCGGACTTTCAAAGCTGTCAGGCATGTCATAGTACATTTTAATGCCCAAACATTTGGCTGTGGGCAAGTAAAGTATCAGAAGGTCATTATGTATGTTGAGGCGTGTACGTGTTTCCAATGCCGGGGTAGCCGTCGGGTTTTTTATGGTCGGACGCGGTGTCGGAGTGTCCTCTTCTTGGGCTGCGCTTTGCTCTAGGCTTGGCTCCTGCACTTTTGCAGTTTCGATAACTACGCCGATGCTGCTGCTCACTTCCGCATGCTGCAAATCGATTGGCGTCGAATCTTCACCACGCAATGCACTTTCAATTTCATCAATTGCTTTATTGAATTTGCGGCGTTTCATTAAAGTGTCACGTGCAAACTTTGCCTTGTTGTCCTGATAGGTAAAGATATTCTCTACATTTATATTGGCGTTATCTCCAGTTCCGTAGAAGTAAACATTATACTTCTTGTTGGTGTATTTGGTGATTTTCGCGGGCCATGCCGGATGGCCCCTTAACTTGGCGAACACTAGATCACCAATATTAAAGGTTTTGCCAGCTTTTTTTTACCCATATTGATTAGTTAACGAAATGCGATTTACGTGAAAAATTTTTGCGTACCAGTTTTGCGGCGTCTGCTAGCATTCACAAAAAACTTGCGCTTTTTTGCTTCTTCTTGCTGTGTGAACAGTCAACTATCAACGCATTGATTTGAATGGCAAATGTGACGTTCCCACAGAACTTTGAATTGTGGTTTTTTCAAATAGTGAATAATATGAATAGTCAACTAAATGCGATAATATGTATATATATATATGGTTACAAATAGTTTGAAATGAGTTATTAGCCAAAACCTTTAATCGGCATTAATCCAACACTTAAGAAGACTTGTCCAATGACATTTAATATATTGATACATCAATTTCAAGCCAATATTTGAGAAATTGTAGCAAATTTACAATAAAATATTGTAGAACAAAGTCATACTAAATAACTGACTTGATAAAACATTAAAAATGTTGACGAAAATCATGATATAAACAAAAATTTATTTACGTAAAGTGTGTTTATGCACAGACTTTTATCCAACACTTGAGGCCTATTAAAAATTAAATATATAAAGTAGTGAGTTCCAAAATTATCATGGCTTTATTGACTTTATACATAAAGTTAAGGCCCAGGTGAAACTCTGTTATGGATATCTGCAAAGTTATACATCAAAAAATTTAGAATATTAATCCTAAATAAAATTTAACAGATTTTCTTTGAAAAAAATGTACTTAAATTGTACCAAAATATCATAACTAACTTCGGAAACTAAAAATCGTTAACTGAAGGACTTAAAGTCTAGCATTATTTTGTTTAAGATGCTCAACTATTCTTGCCAACTAACATGACTTTCCTTAGTACAAGGTTTCATATTATAAATATTTATGCCGACTTCAATACTAAAGAACAATTGAGGCAAAAGTTTTCCATGAATCTGGGCTTCAATATTAGAAAACTTTGTTATATTCGCACATAAGTAAGCGTAACACACTAGCGAAGTTACGATCCACTTAGCCGTTTACTTGTATATTGTATATCGTAATTGACTAGCGCCATCTATTGCCCATTTTGTTTGCTATAATTAAAACTACCATATGTTTTGGTTTTGTCTTGCAGTACTAAATAATGACATTGTCAAAAAACGGAAGTTACTGCACCGTTGACCCAACTATAAGAGATTTGGCCAATCCACTACCTCAGCCTCGTGGAATAGTCTCTTTTCATTTTACCCGCCGAGTAGTGAAGTTGTGCTGTTTAAGTCGTTTTTCAAGTGGTCTTTAAAAGTTAAGTTCTGTTAAAAAAAAATAATAATTTTAAATTTTGTGCAGCAACAAAAAGACAAAATATATATAAAATTTATTCAAAAGTACGCCTTTGAAAAGGCTGAAAATTAAAGGAAAATACGAGGGGTATTCAAAAAGTAAGTTTCCCTAATTTTAAAATGAAGTACAAACCAATTTTTAGGTTACAAAATGAATATTTATTAATTATTTGACTCAAAAACTATTTTTCTACATACTCACCTTCGACTTGAATACATTTTTCGTATCTGTTATAGAGTTTATAAAAAATTTCTTTTAAAAAAAACGTGTCCAATTGTGAATTTTTTTTTTTTTTGTTGGTTGATTTTTTGGAACCTGGTACAACAATCAATGCGGATCGTTACTGCGAAGTTTTAAATAAGCTTAAAAATGCCATCAGACGAAAACGTCCAGGAAAATTATCCAAAAAAATCTTACTCTTTCATGATAATGCACGGCCTCATTCTGCTCAAAAAACGAGAACTTTATTGGAAAAATTCAAATGGGAAATTTTCGATCACCCACCCTCTCTCCGGATCTCGCACCAAGTGGGCAGCATTTTGTTTCAAACGAAGAAGTCCAAACATCTGTCAAATTATGGCTCCAAAAAACAGGACACGTCTTTTTTTAAAGAAGGTTTTTATAAACTCTATAACAGATACGAAAAATGTATTCAAGTCGAAGGTGACTATGTAGAAAAATAGTTTGTGAGTCAAATAATTAATAAATATTCATTTTGTAACCTAAAAATTGGTTTGTACTTCATTTTAAAATTAGGGAAACTTCCTTTTTGAATACCCCTCGTATTATATATAATACATAATAATAATTAATGAATAATTAGATTAAAGGGCCCAAAGTATCTTAAAGAAAACGGTAGGGCTGCCAACTGTTTTTCAGATGGACAGTTAAAATATGATATGTCAAGTTGAACTTAATAAAATAAAAGTTGTCGTGGTGGAGAAACATCGACAAGTAAAATTAATTAATAAATAAATAATTTATTTAAAATTGGCCATAATAATTTAACTTTATGCTAAAAATACTTTCAAGAATATGTGAAAAATAGAACATATAAGAATAAATTTATAATTAAGTTACTGAAACCACAAGAGCGCGTCGGTAACCTTACAATTTGCTGCTTGCTACAAAACAAAAAGTGGCAATGCCATATGATGCTTAATTTTCTTATATGGCAACAGTAACAACTTTTTTTCTTAAAAACAGCTGTCAGTTACAGTTGTGATTGAATTGTGATAAAATCAAATTAACTTACAATGAATTTTTGTCCACAAGAGACAGCATCGGGTTTTAACCTCCAAAATATGGGGCGGTAGGTTATTAAACATTTTGTTTTGTAGCGTCTTGGCTCCGTAGGAATTTTTTTTTTTTAAGTCTTAAGACGTTGCAAGAAGAAAAAGACTTTGTGGAACTAAAACCATTTAAAACTGGCACCACAATTGCTGCGGTTATATACAATGATGGTGTGGTCCTTGGAGCGGACACGCGTTGCACCCAGAAAAATATTGTTGCTAGCCACTTCCAAAGCAAAATAGGTGCCTTAACGGATAACATCTAGTGAGTATTATATTGAAATAAAAAAAAAAAGTATACATCATACCACCACTTACTTGTAGTTGCGCTGGCGCCGGTATATCCGCCGATGCTAACATGACCATGGATATGTTGTCAGCAGAGCTGGAGCTGCTTCGTCTGGAAACTGAACGCCAGGTGCTCGTTATAGCAGCCGAACGTTTGCTCAGGCGTTGGCTTTTTCGCTTTCGAGGAGGAATTCAGGCGTCATTTATTCTGGGCGGCTATGATAAGCATGGCCCGCACGTCTATTCGCTGTCTTTCGAAGGCAGTTCCAGTAAATTGCCCTATGCCACCATGGGCTCTGGTGCTTTGGCCGGCATGGCCATTTTTGAAACACGTTGGAAGTGCAATATGAGCGAGGAGGATGCCAAGAAATTGGTGTGTGATGCAGTTTCTGCAGGTATCTTCAATGACTTGGGCTCTGGCTCGAATGTGGATATCTGCATCATACGCAAAGAAGACTCGGAGTTTCTACGCAACTATAAGTCGAGTAACAAGAAGGGTAAACGAACATGTTGCTATTGCTTCAAGCCGGGAACCACCCCAGTGCTGCAAACAAACATCCAAGACCTCAAGATGACAAAACGTGTGCTCACTGTACCTAATGAGATCTTTTATAGTCCCTATGTTAACACTCCTAAGAGCAAATGATTAACAAGC
>JBAMAX010002316.1:0-11655 GCA_037043745.1 Chymomyza amoena | reverse complement strand
ATGTAAATACTCATGGCTTTACATGCCTCTGTTCGTACACAAAATCCTTATCCATGGAGCAGATATTATTCAAAGCGTCTCACTACCCATAGGAACGATTTCTGAGCGGGCGTTTAAAGTCCGAAATAATGACCTCCGTTTCATTGAGCTGGATGAGCATTTGGATGCTGACTAGGTTACTTATAGTGCACTTGAGACCCAAGAAGCATATGAAGGTGTGTTTCTTAGAAAAGACCTTAAAATTATATAGCCTTAGTTAGCACTTGAGCGAATGCAAATGGTACACAATGCGTATACTTGATTTTAGGATATGCTTCATGCTTGTACAGTTGGTGGCATGGAATCGATATATGCTTTGTTTTTCACCGATTGTCTTTGGGTTGCTCTAAAACATGCCTTTAAAAGTTGAATAAAGATGTTTTTATTGAACCTTATTAAAAACTTAACCATAGTTTATCGTTTAAAAGATTTGTGTTTAAAACCAATACATACAATATTATCGCAATTTCCATGACGTATCGATTTCATCCGGTTGGAAAAGAATTTTTCTATTTATTTGTAGTTAAATATTTTTTTTTTAAAATTGCAACTTTCGCAATTTACTTTCCATAAAATGACTTTTAAATTAATTATTTAAATAGTATGCAATCAATGTCGACACGCGGCCTTTGCTGTCGAGCCCAATTAGTGGTTTGCTCAATGTCCACTTATTGCTCCGCCACAGATATTTTGGGTTCTGTTTGCAATATTAACCTGCACACAGAGGTTAAAGAATTTATTCGAAAAAAAACACAATGGAAATAATTAACCTTTGCTGGAGAATGGATGGCGTAGTCGTGAATATCGATAGAGCCGTGTGCTAACCTGATTATCGGACACAATAAGAGCTTAAGAAACAAAGCATTTGCCAAATTTTTTTCTGTTTTTTTAATTGCTACCGAGAAATAGTTAAAAAATATTTTGGGGGCCTACCAAAAATTAAATAAACTCTCAGAAAAGAAGTACCATTACTAATATTTTTTTATGAGTTGACATTGTTCAGCCAAAACATCGCAAGAGATTATAATTTCTTTTTGAAAGTTAAAGTTTAGAGAGATAATAAAATGTGTTTCAATCGCTTCAATTTCCTCCTATCAAACAAATATTGAGGCGGAAGTATGGTTGGCTGGGACACACCCTACGTAAACCTATCGACGAAATCTCACATAAAGCATTGGAATGGAACCCACAGGGCAGAAGGTATCGTGGACGTCCAAAAAGCACATGGCGGAGAGGTCTAGTTTTACATTTGCTAAAAATTAATATTTTATGTTTTTTTGAGCTTACGATACTCGTGCTGGAAAAAATTTTACAAAACAGAATCCAACTGGCATTAATTTGGTTACGATATTTTACATAATAAAAATATAAAAAAATTTACTAACATTTATTTAGGTGTTTTTTGTATTTCGTAATAGTCTACACATTTATGTGAAGTTTGATCAAAATTGGTACATTTTTTCATATAGCTACCAAATTAAAATTGAGCCTATGCTCTCCTTTTGGAGGGTAAAATAATAATGATTTTGGGGACAAAGAGTTGAGTAGTTAAAGACTTGGGATTCTCTAATTAGTTATGCCAAGCTTTATTTATTGCAGCAACAACTTATTTTTTTTTAGATTTTTTTAATCGTAAAAATATCGGAAAGTACTGAGTTTATTATTTTTCAAGTTAGAAATGAAAATTTGTTTGAAATGGACCCTGCCAAATATTAGCTCCTAACAAAACTACATTGACTGTATTTATTGCCGAATTTATTGGATAATTTTGATATTTACTATAGACCTTATTTATCCAATTTAATTTTAATATTTTTCCTCCTGCCATCAAAATGAAAGCCATCGACACTAGTTTAAGGATCATCGAGTTAACCTATAAAAAAGTGTTTTTTATGATAATTTTGTCTCGAGAAACACGAAAATTAAACCTTTTTTTTGTTTAAAATCGTTTTCGAGATTTTTTCGAAAAGCTTGTTTTTGGGCACTTGTTTCAGGTTTTCATTAATATCTCGTGAAGAAAATTTTGAATCCTTATAAAAGACGATTAGATCGATAGGATTTATGTCCTCTTTACAATGGTATGTAATATGTACCGATTAAGTATTTTTATAGTAAATTATAGAATTAAAAAAATTTAATTTTCGACCATTTTTCAAAATTAAACATTTTTTATTTGTTTTTTATTAAAGACAAAATTTTTTAAATCATGTTAAACTTTAAGCTGATAGAGTCTTAGATCTTTGAAATCGGATAGGAACTATAGATTTATGGAACCGTAACGAAAAATCACGATTACAGCTGCTTAAAAAACTTTGAATGAAATGCCATATAGCATATGTAAGAATTATAGCTTTTAAAAATCAAATTGGTATCGTCTTTTTATAAATTGGCTTCGAAAGCTGAAATTATTTTGGGCATACACTATTTCTTTACATTTTTTTTTAAGTTACAATTTTTTTTTTTTTTGTTAATTTTAGTCTTGATTTCCTTCAATTTTAAAAAATCTAAGAAGGTCCAAACTTCTCAGAAAAATAGTTTAATATGTAACGAACCTATGTGGAAAATTTCATCACTCTTAAAAAATGATTATGGAAATGACAGATTTTTAGCCAAAATAGGAGAATCTGGCCTCACAGTGCAATGGTAATAGCTAAGGCAATCAACTTTTGTATGCCCTTTAAAGACTCACGAACTATTCACTATTTTCATTGGGAATTTCTTGTGTGTGCTTTTTATGATGAATGGTTCTTTGCATAGTTTTGTTTGAAAGGTTTTGTACATCTATAAAAAAAATGAGTGTGGTACCGATTGTGCTCATATGTGTGAACGTATCGAGTTAAAACTTATACCATTTGATACCCACATTTCATATACTGTGCATAATATAAGTTACGAATTTCAAGAATTTTTGAACGACTAATTTTTTCAAACACTTTTTCGCTCTAGTAGGCTTTTATTTAAACTTTACCCATTTTGCTGTAAGCTTATAATTGTTCAAGAGACGATATTTCTAAATATTGTAATTATTTAAAATAAACTATGGAAAAACGTAGTGAGTTAAACAAGATGTCGAAGAAGATAGACTTGTAAGTAACCTAAAAATTTCTATAGAGCAATGCAGTAACTAATTTTTGCTTGTCTGCATACATATATAAGCCTCGCTAAGGAATTTTTGGACATATGTGATGAGCCGGTGGGTTCATCAAGCTCATATAATCTGGAACTCCAAGCTGAACCAGGCCCTGACGCTGTGAATAACTCGGTTCACACAGCTTGTGAACAGAAATTGGACAAATGTTTAAAGCTAAAACAGAAGCAGAATGCACACCTGATTAAGCTAAATAGGGCCAAGTTGGCTCAGGAGGAAGAACTTTTTTCTCTCATGAATCAATTGGAGCACAAGCCAAAGGAGCAGAAGCCCCAGGAGCAGAAGCTAAAGGAGCACAAGCCTCAGGAGCAGAAGCCCCAACTGCAGCAGCCCAAGGAGCAGCCGGTGGGCTCATCAAGCTCATATAATCTGGAACTCCATGCTGAACCTGGCCCTGACGCTGTGAATAACTCGGTTCACACAGCTTGTGACTTACTAGAACCGGAATTGGACAAATGTTTAAAGCTAAAACAGAAGCAGAATGCACACCTGATTAAGCTTAATAGGGCCAAGTTGGCTCAGGAGGAAGAACTTTTTTCTCTCATGAATCAATTGGAGCACAAGCCCCAGGAGCAGAAGCCAAAGGAGCAGAAGCCCCAGGAGCAGAAGCTAAAGGAGCAGAAGCCCCAACTGCAGCAGCCCCAGGAGCAGAAGCCCAAGGAGCAGAAGCACCAGATGTAAACAGTTAATTCTAAAAGATTTGATTGTTGTTGTTCTTGTACATAATTACTCACATATCATTTTTGTTTATCGTATGTCCTACACTCTGGATGTCTAGTTAAATTTATTTAGTCAACATTTCCATATTGAAGATAACTTTGGGAGTGTCTTCTTCTCTATACTATTACTAGTATGAACATACATATTGACATTACTCCCCAATAAAAAAAATTCTGAAAATGTAAAAATTTGGCTGTATGTAACTTATTGTCCCTCCCTTTTCACCAAATCACCATACACTTGATCCCATGGAAATATAGATTAGCAACTTCTTAGGGCTTACGAAAACCCTCCTACACCCCTCCCCGCTAAAATAACAATGGTCCAGCATGGGATTGATCAATTATTCGTCTGTGCGACTGGATGAAGTAAGTTTTGGTATGATTATTATACACTGTACCGTATGGTCCAAGGGTATATTAAGTTTGTGCAAACCGAAAATGTATGTAACAAATAGAAGGAGACGTCGGAGACACCCCAAAGTTACCTAAAATATGATCAGGGTGAATAGAGAAGTCGATATACCCATGTCCGTCTGTCCGTCCGTCTGTCCGTCCGTGTGAACGCCTAGATCTCAGAGATGGTAAGAGCTAGAGTTACCAAACTTTCACATTAGATCCCATATTATTCCATAGGAGGCAAGTTTATTTATTTTTTTGATATCGGGGATAAATTATATAGCTCCCATGGGGGTGTTTGAGACGACCTCGACAAAAAAAGCGTTTTAGATGAATAATTCGTTTGTTTATGAAGATATCGTAACGAAATTTGGCAATCGAAAGTTTTTTATAGTTCCCAATCACTGTACCAAATTTGATCAAAATCGGTTGACTATATCATATAGCTCCCATAGGACCGATCGGCCAAAATAACTTTTAAAGAAAAATTCGCTATATTTCGTTTTTTAATAAAGATATCCTAACCAGATTTGGCGTTTGGAAATTTTTTAGACCACTTAAGCAATGTGCCAAATTTGAACAAAATCGGTGGACTATATCATATAGCTCCCATAGGTCCGATCTTCCAAAACATCGATTTTTTAACAAAATTTGTTGTGTTTCGTTTGTTTGTTAAGATATTGGGACCAAATTTGACATTCGTGAGTATTTTATAGTTCCTAAGCACTGTACCAAATTTAATCCAAATCGTTTGACTAGATCATATAGCTCCCATAGGACCAATCGGTCCAAAAACACGTTTTTTATACAAAATTCGATGTGTTTTGTTTGTTTGTAAAGATATTTGAAATAACTTTGGCATTCATATCTTTTTAAGGTATTTAAGCACCGTGTCAAATTTTATTGAAATCGGTTGACTATATCATATAGCTCCCATAGGAACGAACGGTCAAAAAAAATTTTGGCTTAAAAATTCTTCTGTTTTTGGTTTTTTGTGAAGAAATCGGACTTTATTACAAGCTAGTGGTACAGGGTATCCTAAAGTCGTCCGCGCCCGACTTTACGTCCGCCATTTTTTAATAAAGATATCGTAACCAGATTTGGCGTTTGGAAATTTTTTAGAGCACTTAAGCAATGTGCCAAATTTGATCGAAATCGGTTGACTATATCATATAGCTCCCATAGGAACGATCGGCCAAAAAAATTTTTGCTAAAAATTCTTCTGTTTTTGGTTTTTGTGAAGAAATCGGACTTTATTACAAGTTAGTGGTACAGGGTATCCTAAAGTCGTCCGCGCCCGACTTTACGTCCGCCATTTTTGTAACTGTGTTCGTTTGAGTTGTTGGGAGACTATCTCGGTTACTTTGCAGCTGGATACTTGAATTGGAAGTTTCCGATTTAGTGTAAAGTGTTGCATTTGCCACTTTGTTCTGTGGAAAAAGTAAGAAATACTTTTAAGTTTAGATAATATAATTATTAACATAATATTTGTTAAACATACCAGTGTATATACTATGTGTTTACATAAATACATATATTTTGTATGTACATATTTAAGTACAAACGTCTTTAGCAACAGCCAGCACATCGTAAATAACTTAAGCCAAATTTGTAATAAATGCCGTCGGCATAGCTCAGTGCATATTTGGATGGAAAGTTTGCTAGTAAGTATTTGTTTATCGTTGGCAAAGGTGATTGACAAAATAGTATTAACCAATTCATTTAAAGGAAAACTAGTTAAAACAGCTGATATTATTCCATGCACAAGAAAGTTGATTAATTTACATATATACAGTTGCGGTGAAAAAAATAGCACCAAAATAAGCAGCTCACTTTATTTTACAGTAAAACTTAACTAAAAGAATTTTGGTTTGCAGTTTCTTTTCTCTTGCCTTACTGACAGTCTCTCTGATTTGGGAGAGCAAGAAAAAGAACAAAAATGATAACGGTTCTTCTCAGAAGAAGCAAAATCGAAAGAAGAATGCAAAATAGCGCGGTGAAAAAAATAGCACTAAGTACATGTTGTCATAGAAAAAAAGCATTTGCGCGAAAATTATTATTGCGAAACCCTCGTGTTTATTAGAAAAAGTTATTTTTTAAAGGAAAACATAGTTTAAAAACAAAATTAATAGCTATTTTTTTAATATGGGTCGCGGAAAGCATTGCAGTGATGAAAAAAGGAAAGTTATCCAAAAAATGCTAAAAGAAGGCAAAACATTCGCCGAAATAGGTCGTATACTGGGCTGTTCCAACAAAATGATCAGTAACGCCAAGAAATTTGTCCCAAAAGTGGAGTCTCGTGGGCGAAAATCCGTAATGTCGCCATTGCTCGTCAAGCGTCTGGTAAGACAGAGCAAGAAAGAGCCATTTAAGCCAGCAACAGAGCTTAAAAAAGATTTAAAAAATTCTGCATCTGTTGAAACTATACGTACTACGCTACGGGAAAATAATTTAAAGGCTTGTAGTCCGAGAAAAGTGCCACTATTGACCAGTAAACACGTAGCTAAACGCATGAAGTTTGCCAAGCAACACTCCAAATGGCCAGTGGAAAAGTGGAGGAATATATTGTGGACAGATGAGAGCAAAATCGTGTTATATGGAGGCACAGGATCTCGTACTTTCGTTCGGAGACCACCAAATAAGGAGTACAGACCAATGTACACGAAAAAAACGGTGAAGCACGGGAGTTCCAATATTATGATATGGGCGTGCTTTTCGTATTATGGAGTAGGTCCGATTCATTGGCTTAAGACGATCATGGATCAGCACGTCTACGTTGATATCCTGCAAAATGTAATGCTACCACATGCAGAGGATGAAATGCCATTAGTTTGGGTCTTCCAGCAGGACAATAACCCCAAGCACACGAGCAAGAAAGCTAAAAAGTGGTTTGCGGACAAAACCATCAACGTCATGGAATGGCCTCCACAGTCCCCGGATCTCAATCCAATTGAGAATTTGTGGACTGATGTGAAAAAGGCAGTTCACACCTGCAACCCAACATCAAATGAAGCACTTTGGATGGTTGTGAAAGAAAGTTGGGAAAGGATTCCTATTTCTAGATGCCAGGATTTAGTGGATTCCATGCCAAGGCGCTGTGCGGCCGTAATAGCCAATAAAGGATACTCAACCAAATATTAACACACTAGTTAAATATCATAGTTTTGAATTAAAAGTATTTTTGTTTTACATTTTTAAGTTAATTTGTTGTTTTCGCCATTGTGACTGGATAGTGCTATTTTTGTTACCGCCTTATTTTGGACCTAACCATTATGATAAGTGAATATATTTTGAAATACTCAAGAAATATGGAGTCCTTTCTTTTTACAAATATATTAATAGATTGATTAATTAAATAAAATCATTTTATGTTCAAAAAATTCAGTTATTTTCAAAATTTTACAACTTTGAATTTCGCAACATCCTATGGTGCTATTATTTTCACCGCAGCTGTATGTATAAAACTTTTCATGCACACTTCTTGCAAAAGGTAGGTAGATTGTTTTTGACGATTGTTTTTAATTGTATAGTGCTCAAATAACAAAATTAAATCAAATTTTTAAATGTTTAGTCTCTCCTGCTAGTTTAAATAATATGTTTTAAATACACAACAAAGTGCATTAGACTAAAAAGCTGTAGACAAAAAATTTTAATTTTTTTTATTTACAGCTATCCATTGATGGCAAAAAAGAGAATGAGGACTTGGTAACTAATTATATATGGAACTAATTCTACATATTGTGCATATTACTGCTGCTTACCGTCATCGTTGGCTGCCGCTTGCTTGGCCTCATTGAGCTTTTTTACGTAGTCTCTGTAAACTCGCACCTTTTCGTAGAATACAGCCCAAAAATATTGCTCCGGCTCGGGATGGAATAGTGCTTTGAACCCATAATACATAGCGGTTGAGACTTTTCGTATATTTTGCGCTTTCTCCTTGAATTCTACCCCATTATAAACATCCATTTGCCATACCTCCAAGCTGCCCACGTACCCACGCAGGCGTCGCATTATGTCTACACACTCGGGATTGCGCAGCAGCATTAACTTGTTAAGCTCAATTTCTTTCAATTGCTCGAGAATTTCCAAACACTCTCCAGCATTGGCACCACGCAGACCCAAGCATTCACGTAGCTGCTGCAATAGTTTGATAAAATCACGCTCCATTAACAAAGAATCATCTTCTTCTATAAGCTCCTCTATAAAGCGTAACGCCTCTTGCTTGGATATTTCATTACGCACTGGCTCAATAATAATGCGTTCCGGCATTGAATGTGGGTCAACTTGTCCTAACTCAAGCTTTAATTTCAGCTCGACTGCTTCACTGCATTTTTGATTCTTCCAGGCTTGTTCGGCTGCCGAACTCTCAAAGCTTTTAGGCATGTCGTTGTACATTTTAATGCCCAAACATCTTGTTTTGGGCATGTAAACCATAAGAAGGTCATTATTTACTATGATAGGGCGTGCACCTTTTAGAAATGCCGGCACATCCGTCGGTTTTTTTATGGTCGGACGCGGTGTCGGAGTGTCCTCTTCTTGGGCTGCGCTTTGCTCTAGGCTTGGCTCCTGCACTTTTGCAGTTTCGATAACTACGCCGATGTTGCTGCTCTCTTCAGCATGCGGCAAATCGATTGGCACCGGATCTTCACCACGCAATGCACTTTCAATTTGATCAATTGCTTCATTGAATTTAGCGCATTTCATATTCTTCTCAGTAGCTAGCTCTTCCTTGTTGTCCTGATATGGGAAGAGATCCGCTTCTTTTATATTGGCGGTCACTCCGGTTCCGTAGAAGTAAACATTATAATTGTTGTTGTCGCATTTGGTGATTTTCGCGGGCCATGCCGGAACCTTGGCGAACACTAAATCACCAATATTAAAGGCTTTGCCATCTTTTTCTTTATCCATTATTAATTAGTTAACGAAATGCGATTTCCGTGAAATATTAATTTGTTTTGCGGACCAGTTTGGTGGCGTCTGCTAGCATTCACAAAAAACTCGCACTGCTTTTGCTTCTTCTTGCTATGTGAACAGCCAACAATCAACGCATTGGTTTGAATGGCAAATGTGACGTTCCCACAGAACTGTGTATTGACGTTATTTCAAATAGTGAATAATATAAATAGTCAACTAAATGGATACTTATTGTCATTTATATATATAAAGACAAATAGTTTGAAATGGGTAATTAACCAAAACATTTAACCAGCATTAATCCAACACTTAAGACGACTTGCCCAATCACATTTAATTTATTGATATATTAATTTCGAGCCAATATTTGGCAAATTGAAGCAAATTAACAATAAAATATGGTAGAACAAAATTAAACTAAATAACTGATACCTGAGAGACTTGATAAAACATTTAAAATGTTGTCGAAAATCATGATATATACAAAGACTTATTTATGTATAGTGTGTCTAGGCACAGACTTCTGTCGAACACTTGAGGCCTATTGAAACTTATGTATATAAAGTATAAAGTAGTGAAAGTAGTATAAAGTAGTTAATTATCATGGCTTTATTGGCATTATACATAAAGTTAAGGCCCAGATGAAATTTTGTTATGAATATCTGCAAAGTTACACATCGAACAAATTCAGAATATTAATGATATTTAACATTTGAGTTTTTCTTAAAAAAATTTATGTACTAAAATTTTACCAAAATATCAACTAAATTCGGAAACTAAAAATACTTAACCGAAGTGCTTAAAGTCCAAGCATTATTTTGTTTAAGATGCCCTGTGGCTTTCTAGTATTGGCTACCAGGGCCGGCGGAACATGTGGAACCCAGGTGGGTATTTCTACTGGTATCAAATGTAAGCGGAAAATGAGAAAAAAATTTTGTTATACTACATTTTAAGCGAGAATTTTAGGAAAGAATCGGGAAAATGAGAAACGAATTCGAATTTATGAGCAATGATTTAGTCTTCACTTTACATTCTTTCAACTCATTGACAATTTTCTACTTCTGCAGTGCAAATACTGAAATTCTTTTAGAATTTTTTTTAATGCATTCGTTCATCAAAATTTCTAAATCCAGCTTATGCACTGCATTAGGGTATGAGTGCATTATAGCTACGTGGTTGAGTCGTTTTTGATGCATTGTTGAGCGCAAATAACTTTTCACCCTACGTAAAACAGAAAAGCTTTTTTCATTAGAGCAAGACGAACCCGGAATCGTCATGATCAATCGAGTGAAGCGCACATACTCAGGAACAATTCTAAGGAACCAGGAATTTTCGCGCATGAATGTCACAACGTCTTTCAGAGCTACTGGTGATTTGGATTTGCTTCTCATGATACTCAGAGCCATATCTCAACCGCTTACTAATCTGAATTCGTCTAAGTCTCCTTTGTAAAATTTTACAATTTTTTGTACATCAACTTCTTCACCAAGAATGAACTTCTCTAATATCTTGTACATTTCGGCTGAATCAGATTGAAATCTTCCTTTCAGTGAGCAAACGACTTGATCAAAAATCTCGTGATAAATTTTCCGATAATACTCCTCCGGCGTTTTGAAAATGTGATTCTCTACACTACTATCGTCGATTCGCTTGGGGATTTTGCGTTGACGCGGCAAACTTGGTTCATCAATATCATCATTACCTTCTGAAAGCTCAGTACTCTTCAGCCAAATGGCTTGAAACTTTGAATCATGGGAATTGTCTAATGCAAAGGTTACAGATTCAATTTTTCTGTACGTCTCTGCCTTTTGAAGATCTTTGTTGAGAATTTCGATTCTGTCAAAAATTTCTATCAACGAAATTGGGAGGAAAAAAAGAAAATGACCTCATTCGCTCTAGAAAACCTGATGCTTTTGCAGCCACAGTGCAGTCGACTTCTGGATCTTCGAAAATCTTTTGCAGAAATGACGTCAAGTTCCTATAATTGGCCAGTACGCTCTCTCAATGTGTGCGGTAAATACAACAGTTTCTACAGTGAAAATTTTCCTTTTTTGCGAATACCAGAAGTTTAATTTTTTCACAGTCAATTTTAATACTATATATTTTGAGATTTTATATTTACTAGACAGTCCTGCACGCCCGTAGGGCGCGCCCACTGCAGATGTAATTATTATGATTCTTATTATTATTATTATTATGCCATATAAGCCAATCATGCAGCACACTTTACTGCGTTAGATTTTATCCCCCATGCGCCAATTCACGCAGTCATGACTTTTTTAAGAACGGATTTTTTCTCCGTGTACTTCAGAAAAATTCACACGCCTATTAAGCATAAAAATAGATAATTTACAAATATAATTGTTTATTATACACGTACAAAAAATTCAGTTGGGTAGTACTACCCACCATACATAGGGCTTCCGCCGGCCCTGT
>JBAMAX010002309.1:0-29195 GCA_037043745.1 Chymomyza amoena | reverse complement strand
AGTTTAAGCTCATTTGGGCTTGGCATGACCCTTTAAATGAAATAAAGAAATAAATCAATATTAAGATAGTTGTCACAATCCTGTTTTCTATTTTGTCATGCAAGCCATCAAATACGAGATATCCTGCATTGGTAAAATCATTTATTCCCTTATATCATTATAATTCCAACATAATCTTCTAACACATCTTAAATTTTAAACAAGCACATTCTGTATTAAACATTTCTTATTGTCTGGCCATATTTACTGCGTGCCCCAAAAAGTATGCTATAATATTTTTTGTTGTTGCTTTATCTGCTCTCCTACAATAATTGCAGCAATAATCCTTTATACACCTATATTGCAGCTTAAAACTTTTCTCTGTTGCTTTATCAAGCTATAATCTTTTTTTTTACCTTACTTTATTATTTCTTTTATGTTGACTTATATGTATTTACTTAGTACATAGTTCACTGGCAGTCGCCATTTTGCCTATTTACTGTGTAGTTACTTTTAAAGTAGCCTTTAACTTGTGCCGGCTGGGATACATTTGGGATTTGGAGCCGCTGACGAGCAAATAGCTTAAATAATGTGGCCTCTTTTGTGCGCCTTTTGGTCTATTGACTTAAGCGCGCTCGCCTTTGACCCGACTTGAACATTTTTTGTACCAACAACTTTTTTTTAACTCGAATTTTTCAAAGTTTTTCTTTTACGTTGCATTTGGGTTGCTTTGTTCTTGGCAGCCCAACGGTTTAATGGCTTCCAATGTTAGACCTTAGACCTTTTTTTTTCTGGGATTCCTTCGAAGTGCTATTGGCTTTAATTTTTGCGCTTTAAATCTTTGTGTTTTGTTGTTAAGTTGGGGGCGGATGCCCCTAGGCAGCTGCCGCTTTATGAACTCATTAAATAAATAAATTAAGTCTGAAATTTCCATTGAAATTTAACTTGGCTGCTAATTGACTAACTAATCCTAAAGGAGTAACGTAAACAAACGTTTCCAGGGTTATGCGACGTTAATGCATATTTTTGTGCTCATCAATTATATAAATATGTATGTATATATGCTTATCAAATCCATTTCCGATAAGCCACGAGTTTCCCTTTTTTCTGCGTAATGACTTTATTACTCATACGCACCTTGGCCCATTTAAATGTTTATCAAATTATGCTTCATATAAGCTGTATGAAAAACATTTGCATTTATTGCTCATATTTTTGCGTAAAATTACGTATGCGACATGTTGTACAAATAAATCAGATAAACTTGGCCATAAACAATACACTTAAGTAGAAGTAGGAAAACGGGTAAGAAAGTTGGCCAGGTGATTGTTTATTTTTTTTGTGATTAGCTGATATATTATATTACTATATGTATTGTGGCCTTATGTGCCACCTTAGAATTCTTGGAAATATTTATATATGTATTGCCAAGCAACAAAAAAATGAGTCAATTTATGTATCCTAAATTCAGTGCCACAACATATTTCACTTGATTTGGGTGTATCCTTCCAGCACTTTAAGAAATTGTAACGCAGAACAATTCACTTGGTTCAATTGTTGGCCTTTAATGTGTATGGCTGCTGTTATTGTTCCTTCAAGGACAAACTGTGTGTAGTCAAACAATAGCAGTGGAAAACCAAGTGAGCTGGATACAGCCGGCATAAGTCGACTAAGATATACACTGTAGTGTGTCTAATTTTTATATAGTTTTTAAGATTGGTTTTTGCTTTACAGAGGTAAAAAAAAGGATGAGTAGATTTAAGAAAATATTTCTTGCTAGGTTAGATATTGATTTTGATGATTCTCGCTTTTTCGGAATTATATTTTTGCCTCCGGTGGCAGCACGGCTCACGGATGGGTCCAAAACTGAGCAGGCTGTAGGTGTTGGAGTCATTGGACCCAACACCAGAATTTATACTGCAATGGGCATCCGGCCCAGCGTCTTTCAAGCGTAGATTAATGCCATAGAGATCTGCGCCCTAAGTATCTTTCTCAAGGGAACTAGGAGAGCGAACATTCGGCATTTATTCAGATAGGCAAGCTGCTATAAGGGCATTATCATCCTGCAGCATTTCCTCCAGGATGGTTAAAAAATGCCATAGTTACCTCCAAGTCCTGTCTGCCCGGAGCAAAGTCGTGCTATGTTGGGTACCTGGACACTCAGAAGTGGATGGTAACACGATCGCTGACGATCTACAACGACAGGAGCCTCCACCCTGACTACATCTCCTGCGCCATTCTGTGGTATTGGTTGGTCCACAATCAAAACCCTGATAATAAAATGGGTTGCAGAAGATCATAGGAGATAATGGTTCTCCTTACCAGGGCTTCGTCAAGAAAAGTGCTTGTCAAACCTCTGGATACGATCAAGACAAAAGGTCTTGGCAGAGCGGACTTAAAGCTCCTGGTAGCATACCTGTCTGGCCATCACACTATTAGATACCATCTACAGAAAATTGGCCTATCGGACTCTTTAGAGGGCAGATTCTGTCTCGAAGACGATGAAACCACCAGACATATTCTCTGTAACTGCCCAGCGCTGGTATGGAACAGAGCCTGTCGCATAGGAAAGGAACGGATTAGTTCCTTCCATCTTAGGTCAACGCCAACAAAAGACCCACTGCTTTTCATGCGGAAAGCGGAAAGTCTTTTGCTGTAATTTATGGGTATGGTACAAAAGACCTTTTGGTCGCAGTGCGCCACCTCTTTGTGAGGAACCCTTTCGGGAAGACAAAAAAAAACCATTGAGTAAAAGATATTAATATTAAAAACTGTCTGTAAATGAATTAAAAGTCCATAAATACTGACCTTGTAATGGATTATGGATTGTGTATGGATTATTATAAATCATAATAAAAAATTATTGCCTACTAGAATTTTCAAAATGCATCTGTTGTTTCTGAAGACTGGGAATGCGAAGAATGGGAATTTTCCCAGTAAATAACCCGTGCAATTTCCCTAGTTATATTAGGTTGTCAAAAAAGTCTAGTATTATCAAAAGACTGGGTGCTATTTTAAATATTCTGAGCTGCCAGGAAAAAAATATCGGCAGCAAATTTGGTGACTATAAAGCGACTAAGTTTGCAGAGAAGCTAATAGAAAAATATCCTATAAAAACTCCCATACTTTACAAAATTTTCCCAAATGGCCAATCTTTAATAGAATATCATTGTCCTACCCATTGGGCAGACGTCGGAAGAAGCCCAGGAATAAAAAAAAGGATTATAAAAAAATCAGAACCACAAATACTTGTAAAATATCACGATCAAGGCAAAACCAGGACCTTTTTGTTATGCTGGCAGGCGCTGAGTCAGATACACTAGTTGCATCCCTTAGGCACGTGAGATCCAACATAGAATTGACAAGTAGTTATTCAAAAGAAAGTTTGAGTCTCTTAAATATCTCCTCCACCAATGTAAATGTGGATGATTATTTTACAAAAAACTACTGATATAACAAATTTTGTTTATTATGAACAAAAAATATATCTTCAAAATTATCCTTATAAATATGGCACAGGCAACAAAATCCAACTTCAACTACATATTGCACAGCTCTCAGATATCGTATCACCATATATGAATACCTATTTCAAATATAAAATTAACATTTTTCTTTCAATTGCAATTTAATTTAAAAAATGGCGCACGTAAAGTCGAGCGCGCACGACTTTGGGATTTCCTGTACCACTAGCTTGTAATAAAATCCAGTATATTGTTTAAGAACATCAAGGATATTTAATTGACAAATTAGATTCCTTCGTAAAAAACCAAAAACAGAAGAATCTTTAAGTAACAATTTTTTTTGACCGATCGTTCCTGTGGGACCTTATGATATACTCAATCGTTTTTGATCAAATTTGATATAGTGCTTTAATACCTTACAAAAGATCTGAATACCGAATTTGGTTTAAATCTCTTTACAAACAAACGAAACACAACAAATTTTGTTTAAAAACGTTTTTTTGGACCGCTTAGTCGTATCAACCGTAGTCAACCGATTTTGATTAAATTTAGTGCAGTTCTTAGGAACTATAAATAACTTACGAATACCAAATTTATTTCCAATATCTTCACAAACAAACGAAACACAACCAATTTTGTTCAAAAATCTATTTTTTGGAAGATCGGCCCTATGGGAGCTTATGATATAGTCAACCGATTTTGTTCAAGTTTGGTACAATGCTTAGGTACTCTAAAAACTTCTGAATGACAAATGTGGTTACAGTATCTTTATTAAAAAACAAAATATAGCGAATTTTGTATAAAAAAAAAAGTTATTTTGGCAGATCGGTCCTATGGGAGCTATATGATTTAGTCAACCGATTTTGATCAAATTTGGGACAGTGCTTGGGAACTATAAAAAACTTTTAAATGTCAAATTTGGTTACGATATCTTCATAAACCAACGAGTTATTCATCTAAAACTTTTATTTTTTTTAGAGGTCTTCTGAAACACCCCTATGGGAGCTATATAATTTAACCCCGATATCAAAAAAATAAAATAAACTTATCTCCTATGGAATAATGTGGGATCTAATGTGAAAGTTTGGTTACTCTAGCTTTTACCATCTCTGAGATCTAGGCGTTCAAACGGACAGACGGACGGACATGGGTATATCGACTTCTCTATTCACCCTGTTCATATTTTAGTTAACTTTAGGGGGTCTCCCACGATTCCTTCTATATGATACATGCATTTTCGCCCTGCACAAACTTAATATACCCTTTGTACTATACGGTACAGGGTATAAAATTATCTCAATATGTTTCGAAGATATGATTTTTTCAAAGGCTTTTTAGATTCAGTGCCGCCACTTTGTGTCGGTCATGAAGTTTATTTGACATTTGGTCTCATACACAAAAGTCAACTCAGAAACATATTTGAATAAGTTTTTGAATTTATCCCACTTCCGAATTTATCCCAACTGCCGCTAGTCACTTACTTTTACTTAAACTAACAAAAATTTTTTATTTTAAGAGATGCCTTTATTTCGGTGCCAAATAGCTTCAGCCCACCCTCGTACGTTTACATTTGTGTTGCAGACCTTTATAAAAGCAACTTTAAAAATAAAGTAAAATAAAATCTTATAATTTCTTGTTTGGCAATTAAAAATATTTTCTCTGACTCTATTCAGTCATAGAAATAATATTATTATTAATATTATTTTATATTCTTCCTTAAGCAGTTTTGCAAGCAGAGTTGAGACCAAAAACAGCGTGGAAAATAATTGCATGGGCAGCATTTGTAAGCAAAGAGTGCTGCCCATTTTTTAAACACTTAATGTTAGATGGCGCCAGCAGCAACAACAACTATTTTGTTTTAGCGCAAGGTAAATAATGCCCCAGGACAAAAGAAAAAAAATAAATATGCAGCAAATTATTTTGAAGGCAAAATACATAACGACTATTGAAAATTTATTTTTAAACTTTTATAGCTATGCCAGATTTTATATATATCTTATGTCAGTTTTTACATTGTACGAATTTTTATACCTTGTACCGTATGGTACCAAGGGTATATTAAGTTTGTGCAAGCCGAAAATGTATGTAACATATAGAAGGAGACGTCGAAGACACGCCAAAGTTACCTAAAATTTGATCAGGGTGAATAGAGTAGTCGATATACCCATGTCCGTCTGTCCGTCCGTCTGTCCGTCCGTCCGTCCGTTCGTGTGAACGCCTAGATCTCAGAGATGGTAACAGCTAGAGTTACCAAACTTGCACATTAGATCCCATATTAATCCATAGGAGACAAGTTTATTTTATTTTTTTGATATCGGGGATAAATTATATAGCTCCCATGGGGGTGTTTGAGACGACCTCGACAAAAAAGCGTTTTAGATGAATAATTTGTTTGTTTATGAATATATCGTAACCAAATTTGGTATTCAAAGTTTTTTATAGTTCCCAATCACTGTACCAAATTTGATCGAAATCGGTTGACTATATCAATATCAAATAACTTTTTTAAAGAAAAATTCGCTATATTTTGTTTTTTAATAAAGATATCGTAACCAGATTTGGCGTTTTACACCACTTAAGCAATGTGCCAAATTTGAACAAAATCGGTTGACTATATCATGTAGCTCCTATAGGTCCGATCTTCTAAAAAATCGATTTTTTAACAAAATTTCTTGTGTTTGTTAAGATATTGGGACCAAATTTGACATTCCTGAGTATTTTATAGTTCCTAAGCACTGTACTAAATTTAATCCAAATCGTTTGACTAGATCATATAGCTCCCATAGGACAAATCGGTCCAAAATCACGTTTTTTATACAAAATTCGATGTGTTTCGTTTGTATGTAAAGATATTTAAAATAATTTTGGCATTCAGATCTTTTTTAAGGTATTTAAGCACTGTGTCAAATTTTATTGAAATCGGTTGACTATATCATATAGCTCCCATAGGAACGATCGGTCAAAAAAAAAATGTTTGCTTAAAAATTTTTCTGTTTTTGGTTTTTTGTGAAGAAATCGGACTTTATTACAAGCTAGTGGTACAGGGTATGCTAAAGTCGTCCGCGCCCGACTTTAGGTACGCCATTTTTTAAACACAAATTGTATTTCATTAAGCACGATTAAAAAGAGCTATTAATTTTAATTTTAAAGAATAAATAATTTTTTAACTAATTGTTGGAAAATTTCTTGAAAAACATCTATGACTATGCCAGTTTTTATGTATACCTAAATCAGTTTTTCCCCGGGAAAAAAAAATGTATTCTATACGCACGTTTAAAAAAAGCTATTTTATCAAAATTGAAAGCAAAATATTTGTATTCATGTTTTAAAAATTTGGTTGAGGAGTTTCCACTTTATAATTTATTTTCTTAAGTCCTTTTGCTTAAGGGAGTTAAGCTTTACTTCATGTATTTTTTACACGTTTTTATTCTGGAACGTTCCAACCATTTAAAAACAGAATTTTATGTATTCCAATGATTTTAAAAATGTAAATTTTTTTAAGCATTTTATTTGTATGGCATTGATCACAGCCAGATATATTGACGAGAAATTGGACACGGAGCGCTGATTTGGGCAGTTTTTGGGTACAACAGAAAGTCAAAACTTTGCTTTATTTCTGGGCAAAATAAGATACTAAATCGATTTAAGGCAGTTTTGAATAAGAGACCAGGAAAATTATAAAACTGGTGCAAAAACTAAACAACTAATTTTCCAGGTGAATCAAGGGATAAAGTAATGTCATCTCAATACGTTTATGGCATCAATAGCTTTTTGGTACAGGGATATTATTTGTATTAGAGACAATGATAGGAAAATCATTCCGCAAAGCCCAAATGGAAAACTTAATTTATATGAAAATTAAATTCCATCAAAATTACTGACGTCACATTTGCAAGCGACCAACGTCACAATTTTTCAATTTGTTACCACATTTCTTTCCAAGTAAAATATTGTAACTGAATGCAAACAATAAAATAACTCAAAATGTTCGGTTTAATTGATTTTTAACTTTTTTAATAATTATAATAATGAATAACATAATTTCAAGCCAATTTATATTAAATTATAGGCACTTGCTGTTTAACATTACCATTTCCATCATAAAGTTAATAAACTTTTAAACGCGAGGCCAAAACAGGCCTTACAAATTGTTGGCCAAAGTTTAAAGGATTTGTTTGGCTGGAGCCCAGCACCTGGCATTTGCTCTCCTTCCTACCCGCTGATGATGATTGATAAACCGTAGACAAGGTGGACAAGCGCCATCAACCGGGAACAGACCAGGATAACGATGTGCAAACGATGACGGATGCAGCGGCAAAAACCGCGCGATAATAAATCATGCATGCAAAGTAAAAGCGTTATGCACAGTTGGTAAAACAACAACAGCAATAACAGCAACAACAACGACTAAAAAACCAACAACAACAAAGCGAACAACAACAACAAAACGAACAGCAAAAGGCAATAGACAAACAACAACAACAACAGGCTGCAGTTTAGCTGTTGCGATAAGCGGCCAACGCACAGTGGTCAAAATATGCTAACTACCGAATAAAAATAAAAATTCGGTTTTGTGTTGATATTAATTTTAAAAAAAAATATAATATTATTTTTATAAAAACTCCGAGTCTCGTTAAATTAATATACAGTTAAGGATTGAGATGTTATAGTTGAATCCAATAAAGAATACACTTCTAAAAAAATTGAGAAAATATTTTAACTAGGGAAATGTTTAGAATTCCTCATTTAATTATTTTAAAATATTTCCTTCAGCGGCGTCCTTCATTTGATATTTTTTTGTTACATAATACATATGGTGGTGGCTTTAGAAGTATTACCAATTTGGTAACAGCCACTGTAGCACTGTAGTATAGAGCATAAATATTGTGTGAAAAACCATCGCCGCAAATTAAATAACCAATCACTTACTAAATTAAATTTATTAAAATAAAAATAAAATCAAAAATGCGTAGATTTTTAAGTTTGGATTTTCTAAATGTTTAGGTATACGCTTAGAATTAGTAAAGTTTTGATCTAATCGCACATGCGAAAAGGGTTTAGTTTAACTTAACTATACTTACTATGCTATCTTACAAATCATATCTTAAAAGCTGCATATGTATCTATGTATAGCAGACATGAAGATAAGTCATGTACTATGATATTGATTACCTTGAGGCCCTATGGTCCAATGGGAAATAAATGATGATAAATTATCATGTAATTAAAAACTTTCATAAAGCTTCGATGTGACATATATTCGAAAAAAAGTAAGCCCAATCAGTATCTAAAAAATTCTAACATGCAGCCAATTATATAAAAACTGCAGCGTACATTTAAAAAAAAAATCATCACATATTATGCACATTTAAATAATGCACAGTTTTAAGATATTATATATTCGCCATTTTGATCCAATACCTTTTGCCATCTTTTGGGCAAGAGATTGATTTCACGCTTATAAAATTTTTGAACCTTGCAGGCAAAAAACTGGTACAAGTGGTTTTTCACGTCCTGATTTGAGGTGAAGGTTATACCATCCAAAAAATTTTGCGGAGACCGGAACAAGTAGTAGTCCGAAAGTGCTAAGTCTGGAGAATATGCTTAAAATGGTAGGACATCCCATTCAAGCTGCAAAAGCTTTTGGCGAGTCATCAAACTTGTTCGCATTATCGTGGTGGTAATTTGCCCAGCTGATCAGAATCGCTTCAGAATCAATCGTGGTAATGTCGGGCAAAGCTCCACAATAAACGATCCCTTTCAAATCCCATCAAACGGACAACATAACCTTTTTTGTTCCTTTTGAGAGTAACATCAGTAAAATTTGCCGAAAATGTTGATTTCCATCTTACATCTTCGATAAGGCACCAAACCAAAAACTATTCCAAAAAATTTTACAAAATTATTGTACAAAAAAGCACTTACTATATCGAGGTGTTCCAATATATAAGGGTAAAGCCGTAAAGTGTGAAGTAGGCTGCGGAAAAATTCAATAATATCAGCTGTTGACATCAAACGAAATTACTTAGTGAACGACCCAATACTATTGTCATAGTAAAATAGTGTGATTGCAAAAACTGTAAAATTCTTTTGACGTTCTTTAAAATAATCCTCAATTTGTTATAGTTATTTTCGAAGTAATTTTTTAGAAAACAATTCAATTAATTTAATATAGCATGTAGTCTTTTCTAAGCGTTTTTATTATTATTTTAATGAAATAGAGCTAATGAAAAATCTTCAACATTTTTTTAACTTCTTTGCGAAATAAACTATTTAAAAAAATTTTTTAATTAAATAAAGATTGTAGTAATTTTTTTGGAAACATTAAATTCAGTTGGTTTACTTAGTTTCACAATTGTTACAAAAAAAGTTAAGCATTAAAATGAAAAAAAAAAAAAAAAAAAAACAATTAAAAAAATTTTTTTTTAACCTTAAGCCTAATTTTTGAACTTAAGCCTAGTATCACTTTCAACTTAATTCTAATTTAATCCTAACTATTCCTAATAATTTATTATACATTCCATTATACAAGTGTTGAGCGTTGAGCATTAAGGTGTTGTTTATGCTGAAAGAGAGAAATTCTAAGTCATGAGAAATATTAATTAAATTTTGAAAATTTGTACTTATGTTACCTCATTTTTCTACCTTGCCTTTAACCCCGGTTGGATTCGAACCCGGGGACCGGCGGTGCTACGGATGTTGGTCGTAGCCACTAGCCAACTAGGCCACCGCCGGCGGCAACAATCATGCAACTATTGGCACACTTAAGCTGCATGTTCCATCTCTAATTTTTTTGTCCCCACTAGCAATCAAATATTACTCTATTATATCTATGATCTGAGCATTGTTTGATACACGTTGCTTCGTTTGGGTTAAATTACAACATTTAAAAATCATAATATAATTAAAATAATATAATATAGCGCTTAGTTTAATTAATATAAATTTGAAAAATATAGCGCCAATTGCAATTGTTTCATTTCGATATATATGTCGATAGTTATTTTTCGATAATTCAGCTTCAACAAATAAATGTAAATAATGGAATTGCTGCACTAAAAAAGATTATTTGTATAAAAACAAAGCTAAAAGTAGTTCCAGCTAGATTTAACATTGTGATCACTGTGCGCCGCTAATGTTGCTGCTGCGTCTGCGCCGACGGCGAAGTCAATGCGTTGGACTTATCAAAATGCAAATAGCCTAACAAGAGCAGCGCTGCAGTTGCACAGTAGTTGTTGTGTTTGATAAGAAAAACAAAAAAACACAAATGTCAGAAATATTTCTTTTTAAATAAATCAGATCTGAATACAAATTAATTCCGTCAATGCATGTTAGCAGATAAATTTATTTTCAAATTTTGATATTATGTTGTCTGCATTTTTAATATTTTTGCTATGTAAATGAAAAACTAAATCATGCACTAACTGATTAGTGTAAAACCCCAAATACCACTCACCAAATATTATTCGGAAAAATGTAATAATGGAACTTATAGAATTAAATTAGAATTAGGTTTACAATGAAGTTCAATGTAAAATTTATGTTGATGGATTAAAAAAAATATATTGGAAATACATACAAAAACAAATTAAAAATATATTGGGCTCATCGGCAATATATAAAAATAATAAAAAATAAGTAAAAAAAAAAATTAAAAATATTTAAACTACCGAGATTCGATCCCGTGACCGGCGGTGCTACGGACAAAAGTCCTAGCCACTAACCCACCGCCGCTGGAAACAATCAGGCAATTTTTTGCAAAGTTAAGCTACATTTACCATCTCTAATTTTTCTGTGCCACACTAGCAATCAAATATTTGTCTATATCTTTATAGAGATAGATCTTACATTGTTTGAAAAATTTTGCTTTGTGGCATACAACATATCATTACAAAATCTTATTAAAGCGCTAAGTTTAATTTATATGAAATTCAGAAATATGATCTTCAAACTGCAACTATTGCGTTTCGATACACATTTCGATGGTTATATTTCGATAAATTCAACTCATGCGTAGCTTGAAGTTAGCTGTGTCGTTAACAAATAAATGTAAATAATTGAATTACTGCACTAAAATAGATTTTTTGTAAAGAAACAAATCTAAAAGGTAGTTCCAGCTAAATTAAACATTGTGTCCACTGTGCGCCGCTTATGCTGCTGCTGTGTCTGCGTCGACGGCGACGTCAATGCGACGCTTACGTTGCACTTATCAAAATGCAAATAGCCTAACAAGAGCAGCGCTGCCATTGCACAGTGGCTGCTGTGTTAGATAAAATAACAATTAAAGTCAATCGCAGTAGTGTCAGAAATATTTCTTTTTAAATAAATCAGAATACAAACTAATTGTCGTCAATGCAGAAGATAAATTTACTATATTTTAAATTTTCGTATTTTTTACCCTTGATTTTTAATATGTTTACTATGTATTCGGAAAACTAAATCAACCACCAATGATTAGTATAAAACCCAACTATATTCACTCATCAAAATTATTCGGAACAACTACAAATGTTTATGGCACTTACAGAGTTAAATTAAAATTGGGTTAGCCCAAGTGATTATTAGAATTAACTTGAAAAAGAAATTTATATTGAAGGTTCAAAAAATGCATTTTGAAAAAACATAAAAACAATTTTAATTTAATGGGTTGTTAGCTAATACCTTAATAGCAAAACGAACCAAAAAGTATATAATTGAATTATTTTATTAATAATTTAATTTCTAATTTAATCTTATTCCAAATTATTAAGTTGTAATTGATTGTCGGAATTTTCTATTGCTTTAATACAAACTCTTGATACTTCAAAAATATTTTCTACTTTTTAGTTAGATTTGTTAATTATATATTTATAAATTAGAATTTAATTCTTAAATATAAAGGTTTTGAAGCCAGAGCAACGAAGGCCTTCAGGCGGAGTTAGTTTTGTATTAAAACGTGCTTTTTAGTTTTTTTAAAGTATGTGATAATTTTATATTTTTTTAATACTATAAATTGTTTTGAATTCTGATGATCCTAGTCCGGTCATTAAAACAAAGTTATTAAATAATTTTATTGTCATCAGTAATTGACCCCTGCGCTAATTTTGAACATGGTCGGACTTCTGATGTTTGAAAAAATAACATTTTTTTTTTTAAATAATAACCGGCAAACTTATCAAATATTTATTATTATTTATTTTCTGGACCTTCGCCATTCATATCACAGAAATATACACATAATATATAATATACTAGTGAGCCCAGCAGACGTTGTCCTGCCCAAACTTTTTGAATACTATTAAAGTGTATAAGCATCGTAACATTCTCTAGTTAGCTTATCTAGACCATCATAAGATTTTTGGATTAGTTGACTTTCATGACTCTCTAAAAATCCGTATAGACGAACTTAAGAGAGCTCACATCTCTAATAAATGCATGCCCACAGAAACTACATTTCAACCCTTTGCGACTACGCTTCTATCAGCACTAAATGTCCTATTCCCGGTGTTGAACAATTTTCTAATATGTTATATTCACAAAAATGCGTATATCTCACGAACTCAATACATCCAATACACATCGCAATAGGCTTAAAACCTCCGTATTGACAACATCTAACAAACGCAAAAATCTGATTTGAAATGTATTTACGCGTTCATGAAAACATCCGTAACACGTAAAACATAAGATTTTTTTATATATAGTTTAATTTGCTTTAATTCTTCTTATATATAAAATTCTAGTGTGTTTTTATTTCACACAGTAGAGCTGACATACTTTTTTGTGTGTCGAATATTCTCCTTTCTTCGTTTTACATTGAAATTCATGTATTTCTACATTTTGGTAATTTTCGAAGAGCGACACCTATCGGACAATGTTCAAACTATGCTAAGAACCTTCCACACGGTGCCCGTAAACACATACGTAATATTTTTTTTAAAATAGGTCTGGTGGTTTGAGAGTCTATAGAGGACATGCGAAATTTATTTGATTTTTATATAGATAAATATGTCGTATTTAGTGGATTAATCTTAAAATTCAAATTAAACGATTTTTTTAACAAATAATTTTTAAGTTTTGGTAAAGAAATCCTCAGCATATTTCTAAATTTAATGTTTTCCTAAAAGCAAAGAATGGATTCTGACAAAAAAAAAAGTATTTTGACTGTGTTTTACCAGCCTGATGCCAATTTAGCAATTAATTTAGCTTGAGATATTTTAAAAATTGACTCAGTGAAATATTTTATAGTAGATTGGACCATGAACGCATAGCTAGCCTCTGCGTTGGTTACGAAGATCAATTTATAGCTTTAAAAATTTCTTTAATTTATGTTTAAATCTAATTGCTTAAAAAATTGATTAAGATTTTTTCAAATGTCATCAACATTTCAGCCAGAAATTCATTATTCACATATTTAAAGCCACTCAGACCTCAAGTACTAGCAGCATATTTTCAATAAGCTTGCAACCACTGTGCCTGGCTGTTGTTGTTTTTGCTTAACTTTTATCTCTCGCACTCATCAAATTTCAGTCATCACCACAAGCAGCGCCTTGATGTGGTCGTACCCAGTACTAGACAATACTCTAAAGCTAATGCTGCCTTTAAAATCTTAGGTAAGTTAAGACGGCGGGGTTGGGGCTCTAAAGCGGGTTAGGGTGTACCCTACGTCTGTCTCTGCGTCATGTTGCGTCAATGGCCGTTGCCAACCGTTGAGTAGACTCTACGTCAGTTGCGTTTTGTCTGCGTCTCGAAGTTGTTGCGCGTTTGAACGGCATAGAAAGCATAAAAAAAAAAAGTACAAATACAAATAAAAAAGTATATAATATATAGACAGATTATATACAAGACAAACGGAAACCAACGAGACGCGTTTTAAAGTGTTTACAAATATACATACAGTATATGCCATATTTTTTTTATTTTTATTTTTTTGTGTTGTGTTTTGTAAAGCCTGTAATAAAAAAAATATTAAAGACAAAGGCTTTGCTGCTTTTACTTTTTTTGTGTGTGAGTGTGTGTGTTGTGTGTGTTTGAAGCAAAAACAATTCAGCGCCTTTATTAAGTATGGGCCAAGAGGATCAGGAGCTATTGATAGGGGGCAGCAAGAATACATCCGCCGAGCATTTGCATAATGTAAGTGCAAGTTGTAAATATATATGTTGTACATAGTACATAACACAAAGCATATACATAAGTACATTTACAGCTAATATAAATTTAAGTAGCTTCTTATACTGCATCAATTTAGTAGCAAAAAAAATGTAGCATACTTTCGGGCTGCGCAAACAGCAGCGTGAGAAACTGAATTCTAAGCAACCCCGCGCCCGCATATGTACCCAAATACTTTTTTGTGTATATAATACAATTTATATAGAATGTATAATATAACCAAAAACCGCATCCATGTGTCTGCTAACCTCAAAACAAACACACAAAAGTTAGCAATAAAAAAAATTAACTACTAGTTTAAAAAAATTATGACAAAAGATTATTTATACTCTTTGGCTGAGCTTATGCGTTTAAAGTTCGCAGCTGTTTAAATGAATTTTTTAAGTAATTTTCAAAAAAAAAAATGTTTAATTCCTAAGATTTTGTAAATAAAATTGAATTTAATTGACATATTTTTAGATAGTTTTTTAGGTGTCCTTATAAATAAGAATTTAAAATATGAGTGAAAAGTTTAAAAAAATAAAAAAATATACTTTAAGAAACCCTGTATTTTCTGCATGTACATAAAAATACATGTTACACATTAAAAGATTGTTTAGAAAAAATAAATAAAAAAAACTAGCCAGGCTGGGTTTTGAACCTTGGTCTCTAGATGTCGCCATGCTCTAAAACACAGATCTGAACCCAACTCTCAGCCAACTGAGCTATACAGGGTGGTCCATCTAGTGTTTGGAATTTGAACTACCGATTATTTGACTTTTAAAACGTCAAATGTCATGCATATATTGGTTAATATTTAGTAAAAACATTGACATTTACTAAATGGGTAACCGCTTGACCTTCCGAAGCGGCTACGGTTCGAAAATTGGGCGGAAGATCGTTTGGCCGAAGATGGCGAATTTTATCGAAAAATCATCTCGGACGAAGCTTATTTCCACCTCGGTGGTTATGTTAATAGGCAAAATTGTCGCATCTGGGACTCAGAAAATCCGCAAGCGTTCCAGAAGAAGCCAATGCACCCACAACGCGTGGCTGTTTGGTGTGGAATTTGGTCTGGCGGCCTCATCGGCCCATTTTTCTTCGAAAATGAAGAAGGAGCCGCCGAAACCACCAATGGCGTGCGCTTTCGCGCAATGTTGACCGACTGGTTCTTCGAACAAATTGAAGATGAAGCCTTGGACGATATTTGGTTTTAACAAGACGACGCCCCGTGCCACACACAATCTTCAGAAATCGCATAATCAGCCGAAATGGCGTTGTGAATTGACCACCAAGAAGCTGCGATTTGACGCTTTTGGACTATTATCTTTAGGGTGCGGCTGTTTTGCCAACAATCCGCAAACAATTAATGAGCTGAAGGACGAGATTGGTCCGCTATTGCCAGGATAAGGCCCGAAACAATCGAAAATGTGCTCAAAAATTGGGCCGATCGAGTGGCATACTGCCAAGCTAGCCGTAGTGGTCATATGACCGAAATTATTTTTCATAAATAAATGTAATGAACTTTGAACATTGAAAAATATTCAACCGTTTTTTTTATAGCAAAATTGAATTCCAATTTTTATATGGACCACCCTGTACTCAACTATAACTCTGTCTCATAGAAAATCCGAATATTAATTAATTTAATTTTATGTTTCGATTTGAATATAAATAGCTTCGCTGTTTATGGTCCGATTTTAATGAACCTGCATCCTATTCTAAAGAATTTTTTATTTTCCACATTTTACTTACATAGCTAATACTAAAGCTGTAACTTTTAAGAAATTTAACAAGTGAAGCACTCTGTAATTGGGTGAACTTGATCTGGCTCGTCACATAAGAAGTTCAGATGTCAAGTTGGCTTATCCTAGCTCTTATTACTATTGTCGTCATTCTTTCCTAGTGGAGCATAACTCTCCTAGCTCTTGGCGTACAGACGCACATGTCTATTGTTATTATTTTCCAAAACATATTGAATATATTTAAGAGGGTTTGTCGATGTATTTTTCTCTACATTGTGTACATTATTTCCGTTTTTATGTACTAAGTCGATTAAGTCGATGTCAAAATCCTTTGAACAATGTAAGCAAGTGAAAAAATGGTTAATAAAACAAAATAAAAAAAAAATTTTTTTGTTTAAAAAAGTTTTTAGTTTTTAAAGATGTCAGAATTTGTAATTCATCTATAGCAAGATGTTCTCGAAACTTTTGCCATTTATATATTTCAATTATAATAAGTTTTTAGTTCGAGTTTTAATAACTTTAACGATAACACAGGTCTACAAATACAGGGGTCATGTGAGTTGTTGGAAAGCTAAGGGTTATTTCCGAAGTAATTTGGTGCGTAGAATCCGAATCCGGCGTCAGAACTGGCCCATCACGTCAGAATTTTGAGATATTTGAGGTTATGTACTCCAAAAACGGCATTTTTTCCTACTTTTGAGGTTATGTACAGGCAGCAAAAAGTCAAAATTTTCAAGAGAAATTACACAGTAAAAAATTATTATCTCAAAGGCTTACTGCAAATGCTAATGACATCGAAGGGATATATCTCGTAACTTCGAAAAGCCATAACTTTGCCAAAAAAAATCGTAATTGATCTCTTAAATTAAAGGGTAAGAGTTGTACTAAATGATGTCACCGGAGAAAGACCTCAAACATCTTTTGCGCCCTGTGCATAACCTCAAATGTAGGAAAAACGCCGTTTTTGGGTACATAACCTCAAATATCTCAAAATCGTGATGGGCCAGTTCTGACGCCGGATTCGGATTCTACGCACCAAATTACTTCGGAAATGACTCTTTAGCTTTCCAACAACTGAACCATGTTGACCTGTGTAATAAACGATGCGAGTTCCGAAAACTAGTCAGGGGCAATTATTGCAGCATATTGCTTTTAATAAGAAAATAAAATAAATATAAATAAATAATAAAAATTATCAAACAATTTTTATTTTTCAACAAAATTACTTTATATCTCTTATTATTTAAGTACATATGAAATTAGTATTAAACGGATCAGAATACATAAAAAATTATGCGTTTCCTATATCCACAAATTTTTTGTAACGAAAACATCAAATTTTCGCTATTTTTTAGGATTTTTTTGGAATTTACTCGAAATTGGGGTGACCGGCCAAAACTAACTCAAAATTCGGATTCAGCGGGTCGAAAAACATGCCCGGCGGTAGGTGGCGTCCGGTGTATTGGTGAACAAAAAATTTTTTTTTGTGTGCCGGTGATATTTAAGTAAAAGTTTTTTGTGGCATACAGTCAAAAAATGGCGGGATTTTAAAGTCGGGCGCGGACGACTTAGGATACCCTGTACCACTAGCTTGTAATAAAGTCCGATTTCTTCACAAAAAACCAAAAACAGAAGAATTTAAGCAAAAAATTTTTTGACCTATCGTTCCTATGGCAGCTATATGATATAGTCAACCGATTTCGATCAAATTTGGCACAGTGATTGGGAACTATAAAAAACTTTCGAATACCAAATTTCGTTACGATATCTTCATAAACAAACGAATTATTCATCTAAAACGCTTTTTTTTTGTCGAGGTCGTCTCAAACAATTTCATGGGAGCTATATAATTTATCCCCGATATCAAAAAAAATTAAATAAACTTGCCTCCTATGGAATAATATGGGATCTGAATGTGAAAGTTTGGTAACTCTAGCTCTACCATCTCTGAGATCTAGGCGTTCACACGGGACAGACGGACGGACGGACAGACGGACAGACAGACATGGGTATATCGACTTCACCACTCCTGATCATATTTTAGGTAACTTTGGGGTGTCTCCGACGTCTCCTTCTATATGTTACATACATTTTCGGATTGCATAAAATTTTAATATACCCTTGGTACCATACGGTACAGGGTATAAATATGAGTTACGCTTAATTTTTCGTAATAAAAATGTGTCCTTTTTTTTATTTATTTATTTTATTTACAATGATAGTTATAGCTAACTATATAACTATAGCAAACTAATAACTAACATATAATATATCGTTGTTTCGGATATATATATTTTCTAGAGTTTCAAGGTGAAGATAAGGGCTATGATCTCGGATAGTCCTTTCAAAAGTTTGATATATAGTGGCTTGCATTTCTATCTGAAGCACCTTTTTCGCTTTGATTTTTTTTCAATCCCATAACACATATTTACAATCCCTGAATAAAATACACTCGCCTTAAGAAAAATAGATTTTTTTTCAAAAAATTCACAGAGCTGCTTTATACGGCAAGTAATTATAAAGTTATTGAGGGAGAAGAAAGTATGTGAGTTCTGAAAGCATCAAGTCTAAGTAAAAACAACTACAGTTCCTATCCGATTTCGAAGATCTTAAGCTCGAGAAAAGAATTCTCTTTTAAGGCTAACTAAAATTTGTCATTTTAAAAAATGGTCGAACCCAACGATTCTTTTTTAATTAAATAATTTGTATTTGATATGTACATATCATAATCAGCTTTCACGTTCGTATCAAATTTTAATCACGTAACACAGTTGAAAAACGGAAAATATTGCCCAAAAACATGTTTTTCAAACAAATCCCGAAAACGATGCTTAAGAAAAAAAAAATGTATGTACTTTTCATGTTTCTCGACCTAAAAATGTCATAAAAACACGAAGGTTCATTTTACGTTTAAATTTGAATTAGTAAATAAACTTAATGTCTAAACAAAGTCTGTAGCTTTTAAGAGATGACAAGAATCGGCAAGAAAAAAATTATTAATGTATTTTTTCGAGAGAAGTACCTTGGCCATTTTCGATGATGACTTTTTTGTAGAATCCCATGGCTTTGTGTTTCTTGGTATCTCCTGAATTTTGAAGAATTTTTCTTTTATTCACGGCTACAAAATGCGTTCATAAGATCCCTAGATCAACTGTTTTATTTTTGACAACCATCTTAGAATAAATTGCCTCATATTTAATAATAGTTACTTTCATTTAAGATAATTGAGGCCTAAGAAAGTTCTATAGTCTTCACTTGCTATTATTGAATAGATCAAAGATTTTGTCAACTAGTTCTTGACTTGGAACCGCACTTTGTGCACCAGGATTAAGCTTATCAAAAAAAATTATCCCAAACACTTTGCAGAGGTCCTTACCAACATAGCCCAATTCGCTTACCATCATTAACATTCTATTTTGAAAGCAGGTGAAAATCGTTTTCTACATAGGGACTAATACTTTGGCATTAATAAATTCTTGAAAAATTTGGCAATGACAGCTTTGAATCAGATACGGGCATGCCTGACAGTGGAATACACTGTAGCTAGTTTTTTTACAGCGGATAATAATTTGCTCAAATCGTTGAGAATCTTAAACGCCTTCAAGGAAACGCACAAATGAAATAGAGTCTACTGAGTTAGTCAAGAATTTTAGAAAAATGTCAACCTTTTCTTTTTAAGTAGGCTCACATAAGTCTAAATATGGAAATTGAAGCCATAAAATAAATAAGATTTCAAAGTTTCTATTCAACATTTTTATGTGCCACTTTTCAAAAATCCAAAAATCATTCAATCAATTTTAAAAATAAATACAGAAAATACAAAAAAAAAATGCAATTTCGATGAATAGTTTAGTTGTTGAAGCAGCTAAGAAGTTCGCTACAATTTAAGCTTAAAGGAAGTTTGTTTCAAATTTGGCCGAAAAGAAAGCGAAGTGGAATTATTTGTGGCCTCCAAACTTTCTTTTTGATTGTTAAATTAGATTTTTATTGTACAATAAAGATAAATAAATAAAGATGGCGTACATTGTCAGATACGTACTATGGGAGGTATATGATATAGTCAACCGATTTTGTAAAAATTTGGTACAGTGCTTAGGAACTTTAAACGACTCACGAGTGCTAAATTTGGTAATGATATTTACATATAATGTAACCCCGATATCAAAAAAGTAAAATAAACTTTTCTCCTATGGAATAATAAGCGATCTAATGTGAAAGTTTGGTTACTTTTACCATCTCTGAGATCTAGGCGTTCATACGGACGGATGGAATTGGGTATATCGACTTCTTCAGTAACCCTGCTCATATTTTAGATAACTCTGGGATGTCTACGATGACTCCTTCTATATGTTGCACACATTTTCGGCTTGCACAAACTTAATATACTCTTTGTACCATTACGGTTCAGGGTATAAATAGTCTACCAAAGTAATTTGTTAAGCTTTTAACAATGGCTAAAAAATATTAAATCAATTTTTTTTAAATATGGGAATTTTATATTTCATTAAAAAATAATTCGTTATCCAAAGATGTCTACTAAAGTATTTAGTTGTCGATAAATGAAGATCACGGCTGTATTTTATGCTTCAAAAATGGTTCAAAAATATGAAAAAAAAATACTACTAAAGTATTCAGATATCTTAAAATGGAGCTCACTTCTAAATTTTACGCAGTTATCAATAAATCGATGAATAGTCGGAATTCCACAAAAAAAAAATTGAAGAGCTAATTATACATATCTTTATTATATGTACCACCTACATGGAGAAATTAAAAACAGTTTCAAGCATATTTTACTTAATGACTTATGATTCAGAATTTGGAAATTCTTGGTATCCGTATTTGGCCTTTCCTCCTAGATTTTGAACGCCCTCGATTACATTAAAAATTTATTTTATATTTGTTTTAATAGAGCTTAAGTGAAGCTTTCGGGCCGTCGTGGTAAAGTAGGGTCTGGAGATGAATTTAAGCCCTTGATTTTGGTGAAAATGCATTTTAAGACCTTATTTTTATCTTTTGGATGAACTTGTAGAAAAGTTAAAAACAAAAGAAAAGAAAAGTGTTTAAAAAATAGAAGTACTGCTGGACTAGGTCTACAAGTATTGCTCTAAGGAAGGTGCGCATATAAGATTTGGTCTTTGGGGCGGTTCCTCATTTAGCTGGCATTTTTCAAGTATATTGTTAGTATAAGCCATACAAAAAATTATATGTGAAGCATGCTGTAAATAAAGAGAAGCGAAATAATAGATCAAGTTTATAGAATGCCCCTCAACGCGCTCGACTTAGGAGCGTTCAAAACGCTTTATTTCTATAAATATCGAACGCGTCTAAAAATCCTTTAGTACACATATTCTACAAATACAATTTTTCTTGGCTCTCAATGTTCAATTTTTGTAATCCAAGTTTTAAGAAAACTTTGCCTGCAATTGCTATCTACTCAATATGGACAGAAAACATTATAATTTCAATTTTTTGATATACTATTTTATTTCTGATCTCTGCGATAAATGTATTCAAGCAGACATGGCTAAATCACTCAGCCAGTTTATGCTACGCATTTTTGCTTCAGCAACTTCTAGAGACTAGTCTGCCCTTGACCCAAAGGCTTGTCTAGGCCAATTACTTTTCAGCCTGCCCTCGTGTTAGCAACATTGCGGCAAAAATCAAGTATTAACGACTTAAGTTGGCAAAGCAGACAGCAAAATGGATACTGATAAAGACAGAGAAACAAAAACAAAAAAAAAAAAAAAAAAACTTGAATGCATTATGCAAAAACTAGCGCTGTAATTGGAGTAGAATCGAGAACAATGACAACAACAACAACAACAACAACAACAACAGCAACAATAACAACTAATCTGCCACCGAATGAAGCAACAAGAAGCTGGCCAAGTTGCAGCTGAATTAAGTGAAGCATGTTGAGGAACTATGTATTTACATGCATATTATATATTACGTGTATATAATGCGCTGCAAATAACAAGTGCAACAAGAACAGCCAGTAGCAACAACAACAACAACAAAAACAACAACAACAAAAGAACAAGTCATGCCAGAGTATCTCATATCAACGTTGTTAATATCTACAGCTGCCTAACTACATCTATTTGCATATACAGTCAGCTCGGAAAGTATTCAAACACACTGCTTAGGGCTACCAATTAAGATAAAAAGTTTCACTTTACATAAGCTACAGTCTCCAGGCAATTGTCTAGCTTAAAGAGTTTGATATATCACAATATCCAAAATTTGTTCATGACTAGTGTGACCAACTCAAGTTTGAGCATAACCGGGATATTTTCTGAAAAAAGGACTAAATTATTACTATTATTTGAATTTTACATTCACAGCTGGTTAAGGCTGGAATTTACCTATCCCGGGTGGTTACCAAGGGATTAGGCTCAGTTGCTATTTATTTATTTTATTGGCTATTTAAAAACGCTCTAACAATATTGCATGTTTTTAGAATTACCGCTTTTTGTATTTTGGCTATTGTTTTTTCCGATATATGGAGTGTTTTTAGATTTTGTGCAAATGTTTTGTGTACTATTCCTGTTGCAGTTACTATGAATGGTATTATTATTACTTTCTTTTGGTTCCAAATATTTTTTATTTCTTGTGTAAGTTCCTGATATTTTTCTATTTTTTCTTGGTATTTTTCGTGTATGTTGTGGTCACTTGGGACACTTATTTCTATTAAGTGCGTTATTTGTTCTTTTTTATTTATTAATGTTATATCTGGTCTATTGCATGTTATAGTTCTATTTGTGAGTATGGTTCTGTCCCAATATATCTTGAAGTCTTCGTTTTCCAGTATTGTGTCCGGGGTATATAGATAATATGGTGTTTTGTTGTTTACTATATTAAGTTTATTTATTATTTCTTGGTGTATTATTTTCGCGACACTATTGTGTCGTTGTGTGTATTGTGTTCCTGCTAGTATAGGGCATCCTGATATTATATGGTTTATTGTTTCTGTGTGGATGTGGCACCTCCGACATTTGTCGTCGGTTACTGTGTGGTCTTTAATTATGTATTTTCTGTAATTTCTTGTAGCTATTATTTGATCTTGTATGCCAATTATAAATCCTTCTGTTTCTGCTTGTAACTCTCCTCTTGTAAGCCATGTGTATGTATTTCGTTTGTCTACGTTGATGTTGTCTACTATATGTGGGTGTTGTCCATGTAGTTGTTTTCGTTTCCAGTTGTTGTTTGTTTCCTCTGTCGTTTGTGTGGGTATGGTAATATTATGGTTGTGAAGCTTTAGTGGTGTGTAATCTTTATCTGCTTGTATGATCGCTTGATGCAGCGTTGAGGTTTGGTTATAAAAATATGTCCTCAGATTTCTTATTTGGTTATTATGTAGTTGTTGTATGTCTATTAGTCCCCTTCCTCCTTCTGTTCTTGGGATTGTTAATCTTTCTTTACAGGCATGTGGGTGGTGTTTTTGAAATTTTGTCAGCTTTGTTCTGGTAACTATTTTCAGGTTCTCTAAATCGGTGTTAGACCATTTTATTACTCCAAATGAGTAGGTTAGTAGTGGTATTGCATATGTATTTATTGCTTTGAAAAGGTTTTTGGAGTTTAGGTATGTTTTTAATAATTTTGTTAATCGTGCTATGTATATTGTTTTTAGGCCGTTTTTAATTTCGGTATGGTCTATTTTTGTGCTTTGTTGGAAACCCAGGTATTTGTAAAGTTCGTTTTCTTCCATACATTGTAATGTTTCATTATTTAGTGTTTCTATTGTTTCTCTGTTTATCCATTTGCCATGTTCTAGGTGTTGTGTTTTACATTTATCCATCCCGAATTCCATCTTTATGTCCGTTGTTATATTTTCTACTATTCTTATTAATCTTTGTAGTTGTGACTGTGTTGATGCAAAAAGTTTAATGTCATCCATGTATAGTAAGTGGTTTATTTTATGCAAAATCTGTTTGTTACTTTTGATGTTGAAACCATATTCTGTTTTATTTAGTTGGTTGGATATGGGATTTAGACACATACAGAACCAGAGGGGACTAAGAGCATCTCCCTGAAAGATACCGGTTTTTATATCTATTGTGTCAGTGATAATTTCTTCTGTGGTTGTCTGTAGATGGATTTTTGTTTTCCAGTTTTTCATGCTGGTTACAAGAAAGTTTATAAGTTGTTTATCTATTTTGTAGATTTTAAGTATTTGGGTGAGCCAGCTGTGGGGTACTTTATCGAATGCTTTTTTATAGTCTATATAGCATGTGTGTAGATTTCTATGTTCTTTAGTGGCTTGCTGGGTGATTGTTTGGTCTATTATTAGTTGTTCCTTACAACCTTGGCTTTGTTTTCGGCATCCTTTTTGTTCTATTGCCAGTATGTTATTGTCTATTAGGTGAGTGTATATTTTCTTAGCGATGAGTGCTGTTATTATTTTGTAGAGTGTTGGTAAGCAAGTAATTGGTCTATAGTTGGCTGGTTCTCTAGTATTTGTATTTTTCGGCTTTATAAACGTTATGCCTTGGGTGAGAAATGGCGGTATTGTTGTTTTGTTTTGTAGTGTTTTATTAATTACCATTAGTAGTGTATTATGTGTTGAGGTGAGGGTTTTATACCAGTAGTTATGGATATGGTCTATTCCGGGATATTTCCAATTGTGGGTGTTTTTAACCACTTCTGTGAGTTCTGATTGTGTTATGGGTGCGTTGTTTTGTGGGTTTAAGTTTTTGTATATTTCTTCTTCTTCTTGGATCCAGGGGCTATTATTGTTGTGTGTTGTTGTTTGTGACCAGATATTGTTCCAATATGCATGTATTTCATGTTTTGTGGGTGGATTTATTATGGCTTGGTTTTCTGTTAATGATTTATAGAATGCTTTTTCTTTATTTTTGAATAATTGATTGTGTTTCTTTCGTTTTTCCGATTCTGTATATTTACGGAGTCTATAAGCATATATACATAGTTTTTGTTTTAATGTGTCTGTTATTTCTATTAGTGTTTCCTGACCTTTTCTTAGCTTTTGTATGTGTCTGGTTACTTTTTTGCTGGGGTTTCCTCTGTTGTATTGCGTAATTCTTCCGATATCCGTTCTGAGTTTATTTATTTTCTTAGTTAGTCGTTCTTTCCATTTTGGGGTTTTTATTTTTCCTGTTGGTGTTATGTGTGTTATTTTTTGACCATTTAGCTTGATTATAGTTGTTGCAGTTGCATATATAAATGTCTGGTAGTCTTCTAAATTTTGTATTTCTTCAAGGTGTGTATTGTTTGTTGTTATATAGTGGTTGGTTTGTTTGATGTATTGTATTGTATTTTCTTTGAATATTAGTTTTGGGAGTTTAATTCTGAGTGTCGGATCTGTATTTTTCCATTTTATTATATTTTCTCTTAGTGTATTTTGAATTAGGAGAGTTATTTCTTCTGATTGGTTATTACTATTTATTGTATGATTTGTATTATTATTGCTTATTGTTTGGGTGTTCATGGTTGTTGTGTGAGTGTTGTTATTGTCGTGTATTGGTGCTTCTAAAATTTGTTGTTCGGGCATTGTGGGTTGGTTCTGTATTGATGGTGTTCCAAGTGATCGAGCGACTTCTTGTTTAATATTTTCAATTTCAATATTTGTTAGGCGTCTGTTTACTAATATGCTTCGTTTTTGGTCTATTAATCTTTGTTCAGTTATTATACTTCCGAGTTCCGGGTATATTTCTGCAAATAGTTTGTGCATTTCTTCTCTATATCCTATTTTTATTGTTTCTAATTGTGTGGCTTTGTAGTAGCAACGCATAACTGTGGTATTCATTTCAGTAGTCCATGCTAAGCGCTGACGTGGTTTTCCAGCCTTGGTGGTTGCGGGTTGACCCTGCAAAACACTGGAGGTTGGTTGTTGTTGTTGAGTTGTTGGGTTGTTATCATGATGATCGGGCTCCGTATTCCCGCGTCGTTCCCGATCGTGGCGACGCTCGTCCGAGGCTTGGCTTCTAGTGATGGGAACCAGCATTCACATTTAGAGGATGGTTAGTCCCGTTAAATGGTTAACTATTATTATTATTATTATTATTATTAAAGTTATCTTGACTTGCCACTAAGACCATCCTTGACCAATCCTATATTATGAGTCACTCTTTTGGGTAACGGTGATCCCTTGACACTTTTATTTTTATATAATGTTTAATTTTTATCTTGCTTCGTTGTTTCAACTTTTATATTGTAAATCAAAGTGTCTGGCCAGTTCTTGATGTGAGAAAGTGCATATCGGTAAAAAGTTCACCCATCGGGATAGGTACGCGAATTAGTTATACACTCTTTTATTTCTTTTCTAAATAAATTTCCTTTTTTTTATAATATCATGTACAACTTCTTAGTTGTACTCCTTTAATAAATAAATAAATAAAGAATATCCATTGCATTCAGCTCAAATAGTCTAACTGCTTCAACTGTAAGATATTCGTAGTCGATTAGTAGAAAAAATAAAGGTTGTTCCTATATTTTTAAATTTTTACTCAAAGAAACTTTATTTTATATTCATAATTCAAATAGGTGACGATATTTTTTGAGTTAGAAAAACGCATTTTCTTAAATATGAAGAAACGAAATGGAATAGATAATACAATGTTGGTATTAAGAGGTAACACCTATGTGGATCATGGTTTTAAAGATAATTGTTCAATGTTCCGAATAGGTGACAACATATTTGTAGGTGAAAAAATTGATTTTTCCAAAACATAGCCTCAAGGAACTTTCATTTCTTGCTGACGATATTATATATATTTTGAGTTAAAAAAAAAGTATTTTTCTAAAACAAAATGGCGTTTTAAAGAGCTACGAATACATGACTAATATTCGTAGAGGCCTCCATTATCCAAACATACCAAAATTTTTCAACTCAATTTATGGACAAAAAGCAAGTGAATTCCGTAGGGGTTTTCAAAAATATCAATTAAAAAAAAAAACAACAACAAAACCTTTTTTTTTCGTATTGCCTGTTTTTTACCAAAATGTTATATAAAAAAGACGTCAGTCAAAGTGTGAAAAACGGGAAAAAAAAGGGTAAGCCTTAGACAACTTTTAAAAGATCTCGTAGTTGTTTTATATGAAGTATAAACAAATGTATATCAGCTCGAATCTTCTTCTTTCCAAAACCGTGAAGCAATCAAAAATCGGTTGAAAAATGACAACGTTGTGATTGTTGGAGTGATCGCAGTACACGAAAAACGGTTTTTAAGCAATAACTTGAGAATTTCGGGGTGTTAGACAATTTTGAAACACATTATCGTATTCTACTCGTCAAGACCTACAACGTACACTAGGTCACTTGAAAAGTGCTAAATCACAGTAGTACAGTGGAATCATTAAACAAGACTGTATTATTTTCACCATCAGGTAGGTTGGAGGGCATACAGCGCCAATATAAAAGAAATATAGAATCTGGCAAATCTGCTATTTTTACGGAAAAAAACAAAAAATTACACTTTGTTCTTTCTGTTTAATTCCAAAAAATTAAATTACATAAAAAATATTATTTATTATTTTTTGTTTTATTGCAAAAACTTAATAATTTACTTTTAGCATTAGCTTGATGTTACATACATAACGAAACATACATGTAACGAAATCTGGCAGCGTAATTTTCGCCAATTTCAAAAAGTCTGATCGTCTTGAAAATTTGCGCAGGAGTCAAGGACTGATAGCAATATAATGTCCTTACGAATAATACAAATCATGCCTAAATGGCGTATATTATATATATGATTATATCATTTTCTTATTGACACCCTATGCTTCAGTCTTACACTGGACACCAATACAGTAAATGGTATATCGTGGTGGTAAATTAAATAAATTTAAAATGAAATAAATTATTAAATTTATATATATTGGACAAAACTAAGACTTATTGAACAGCGCGTATATCCCAAACTTAATCTCAAAAATTCTAACATGCTATCAATGAGTTTATTTCATATTAAATTATATAGGTATTTTAGTACTTTAAAAATAAACTATAGGCGTTCATTTAAAAAATTCCCATCACATTTTATGCACATACCACACTTAAATAACGCATGTTATAGAAAAAAAGTTAAGCATTAAAATTAATAACAAAAAATTTTGTTTAACCTTAAACCTAATTTTTCATCTTAAACCTAATTTCAGGTTAATTCTAATTTAATTCTATGTAGACCATAAGCATCAAGGTGTTGTTTATGCTGAAAGAGACAAATTGTAAATTATGAGGAAATATTTATTAAATTTTAAAAACTTTTTACTTACCATTATCCTCCTCATTGTTTGTTGCCATGTTACCATGCCTTACCCGGGATTCGAACCCGGGCCGGTGGTACGACGGATGTTAGTCGTAGCCATTGAGCCACCACCGGCGGCGACAATCAAGCAACTATTTGCACACTTAAGCTGCATGTTCCATCTCTAATTTTTCTGTCCCCACTAGCAACAAACTATTACTCTACTATAGCTAGGACCTGAGCATTGTTTAATAAATATTGCTTCGTTTGGGTTAAAATAAAACATTTAAAAAGCATAATATAATTATAATTACATAATATAGCGCTTAGTTTAATTAATATAACATTCAAAAATGTAGCGCCAATTGCAATTGGTGTGTTTCGATAAACATTTCGATAAGTATTATTCAAGCATAACTTGAAGTTAGCTGCGGCATCAACAAATAAATGTAAATAATTCAATTACTGCACTAAAAAAAATTATTTGTGAAATAAACCCAGGAAAAGGTAGTTCCAGCTAGATTTAATATTGTGATCACTGTGCGCCGCTACCGCTGCTGCTGCGCCTGCGTCGACGGCGAAGTCAATGCGCCGCTTGCGTTGGCGTTGGACTTATCAAAATGCAAATAGCCTAACAACAGCAGCGCTGCCGTTGCACCGTGGCT
>JBAMAX010002307.1:0-96972 GCA_037043745.1 Chymomyza amoena | reverse complement strand
GCCTATATGTCCTGAAGAAAAAGGCACAAAAAACTTTTAACAATTTGTTAAAATTAATTTTAAATTTTTTATTGTGACTACATAGCTCAAAAAAAAAATTGAAACTTTTCAAAATTATTCTAATCTAAAAAATGGCGGACGTAAAGTCGGGCGCGGAGGACTTTAGGATACCCTCTACCACTAGCTTGTAATAAAGTCCGATTTCTTCACAAAAAACCAAAAACAGAAGAATTTTTAAGCAAAAATTTTTTTTGGCCGATCGTTCCTATGGGAGCTATATGATATAGTCAACTGATTTTGATCAAATTTGGTACAGTGCTTAGGTACTTAAAAACAGATTCTAATGTTGCATTTGGTTACAATGACTTTATTAACAAACGAAATATAGCGAATTTTGTATACAAAAAGTTATTTTCGCCGATCGGTCCTATGGGAGATATATGATATATTCAACCGATTTTGATCAAACTAAGTACAGTGCTAAGGAACTATAAAAAACTTACGAATACCAAATTTGGTCCCAATATCTTAACAAACAAACGAAACACAACAAATTTTGTTAAAAAATCGATTTTTTGGAAGATCGGCCCTATGGGAGCTATATGATATAGTCAACCGATTTTGTTCAAATTTGGCACATTGCTTAAGTGGTCTAAAAAATTTCCAAACGCCAAATCTGGTTACGATATCTTTATTAAAAAACGAAATATAGCGAATTTTTCTTTAAAAAAGTTATTTTGGCCGATCGGTCCTATGGGAGCTATATGATATAGTCAACCGATTTCAATAAAATTTGACACAGTTCTTAAATATTTTTAAACCATTTTTCTCAATCGATTCAATTTTTAAGCCATTTAAAATGAGAGTTTATACCCAAAATTATGATAAGAATAAAAAAATTGGCTTTTTTATTTAATAGCTTGATTTTTAAGTTAAGATCTTAGAGAGCGTCTATAACCAACTCATATTTATAAAAGAAACTTGTTTATTTTTACGAATTTTCCAGTATTCTGCCCGTTTATGTTTATCACCTTATAAAAAATATTGGTATTAATTTGTCTCTATAAGTAACCAATTTTTTTACGCTTGTTCAACAGTAAAACCTTCATTATAATATAATCTATCAACTGTTCGTTTTTTTAATTTTGAAATAGCTTTAAAAGTGTATGAAAACTTTGGAAGACCTTTTAAAATGTATGCAAATTTTTAAAGAGCTTCCAAACTGTGTATTAAATTTAGAAAGAGCTTTCAAACTGTGTATAAATTTTGAAGGAGCTTTTAAACTGTATGCAAATTTTTAAAGAGCTTGTAAATTGTATGCAAATTTTGAGAGCTTTTAAACTGTAAGCTAATTTTTTAAAGAGTTTTTAAACTGTGTACAAATTTTGAAAGAGCTTTCAAACTGTGTATAAATTTTGAAGGAGCTTTAAAGCTGTATACAAATTTTGAAAGAGCTTTTAAATTGTATGCAAATTTTTTAAAATTTGTTTCTAGCTTCAGTGAACAGTTTCAACAGGTTACAGGGTATATTAAAGTCGCCATAATCCCATTTGTAGCTTGCCAATTCGTTTCAAGTTCAAGCTTTTTTGAGAGTTGTTTACAAGAAATCTTTTAGTATGCCTTTTTTTTTAAATTTATTATTTTTAGAGAGGTACTTACATGGATTTAATGAGCTCACATTTTTTTTTTTGAGTACTACTACTCGACGATTAAATCTAAGAATATTTAAATTTATATATAATAAAATGTTAATAAACTTGTGCCGATTGACGTAATATATTTTCTATCCTTACTTTTCTGGCTGCCAGTGATCAGGAACTTTACTTATTTTTTAACAAACTTGTGTAATATAGAAGTTGGGATACTAAACTTGGTTCGATAATAGCCATATGGTATAAGGATTTTATAGATTTTGGCAGTAGAACCTTAAATGTAATGTCTCGATGACTTAAATTTTCTTCGAAAACGTTTGATCCCTTTAATATATATGATTTGCTTTTTATCCTATTGGAGCATAGGGTGTCCCTTTATGATATATAGTTTTTTTGGCTTATTAGAAATAAATTCTAAGAGTATGCCATAGTCGAGACTCAAGTTCAAGTTTTTCAACTTAAGCACCCACACAATTTATTATAAAGTCGTCGACTGTTGTTATTAGCTACATGTTTATTAAATGCGAAGTTGTTTTTGGAGATGTTCCGTCCGTCTATTTACATAAGTACATGCCTAAAGCAACAGCAATACATATACTATATACCTAGTATATAATATACAACAGGTAGCTACTGCTTTATGTTTATTTATAGTATATAAGTGGTATTTTATATATTCGCCCTTGTTTTGCAGTTAATTTGTACTTGTAAATTTATGTCTACAGTGGGCTGTAAAAATAAATGCCCACCCAATACTTGGCTACATTTTTTTACTAAGTACTCTACATTAAATTTAGATTTAGAAAGTGGAATGCGTATCGGCTTTAAAAATCAAATAAACATTAAAAAACTTTAGAAAACAATTTAAAAAAGAAACTTTATAGGGTAGCGTGGGCCAAAACGCGCCACTTAAGAAAAACTTAATCAGGATTAACGTCCCGACTATAATCGCAGGAGGCTTATAAATTTTCCATACATAGCTTTGGTGGAGCGCTCTAAACATCTGTAGGCGCGTTTCGTTTGGGCTTGGCTTTTATGGATTTATTTAAGGCAGTGTTCGGGGCAAGGAAATATCATATTTTGGCCAATTTTTATTATGGAACTCAGCTAAAAGTGTGGTTTTATAGTAATTTGTGCTTGATGAACACGAAAATTAAATCGGTTTGGCGAACCACGCATTATCGATTTGGAAATGTACCCATGGGGCAAAAAGTGCCACGCTTTTTTGGTTTTCTGTACCAATCTCGAACCTATAAAAGCTCTGGCATAAGCAAAAAATTATTCCGCAACTAAAAAATCGAGGCCGTTGAAGAAATTTGTAATTATTCTCCACATTTTCAAAATACAATTTCTTTATAAAATTGCCAATATAATCTCTCGTATTATGTTTCCCACTTTTTTTTCCAACAATAAACCCCCAAAAACCACTTTATCCGATATGGCGCGTTTTGCTCCACAGATGGCGCATTTTAAGCCCAGTGTGGGGCAAATCGCGCCAAAAATAAACTCTTATAAAACTTAATATTCGAGGCATTTAGAGCAGCTAGAACTGAAAGTTCTACATAGTGCCTTCTTAAGACCCTCTCAGTCCTTTGGCTGCCTCAAAAATGTTATAATATCAAAAGTGGCGCGTTTTTGCGCCACCAAGATTTCTTAGGAAAGCTTCCAATGACTTTTAAAACTTCTGAAAAAATAATTTAAGCTTTCTACCGATATTTCTTAGCTCATTTCAGAAGTACTATTTAGTGCTACCCTATTAATTTCCAAGCCATATCTATAGAATCCACGATTTCACTTATTTTCAATGAAAAGTTGAGTATATAAAGTATTTATAAACCTTAAATCCAGAGATGCTCCAATTATTTTTTTAAAGATTTCATATCAAATAAATTAAGAACAAATTTAATAAGTTTTAATACGTTAATTTATAAACAAAAAAAGAATATATAGTTTTGAAGAATTTGAAATAAAAAAAAAAGAGTTTATTAAGACACAACTTCCCAGCCTTAAACAAGTTTATAGTGTATATTATAGTCCATATGTGTCGATTACTTTTTATTTTACGCCTAAATATTGACAAGGTTAAGCTAAAACTGCAAGACTTTCCTTACAATACGAAAGAAGCAGCATGACGTCACACATGCTGGATGGTTTAAGCTGAATCACGTCTTAAGCTGTCGCGATCAGAGAGCGCGTCCAAATCTTTTGTGAAACTTAATATGCCCTTTTTGAAAAACTTTAGAAATAAAGATTACGTCGCTCAGTCTTTTGGCGGAACCAACCATCCATCCATCCGTCCGTCGTCACCTGGAACCCATCATTACCTACGGACTTCGAGTCGAGCACAGAGCTTTGCGTGGGCGCTCTGCTTGGCTTTTGTGAAGAGAGTGGGAGAGAGAGTAATAGACTGATATGATGACTGTTATTTCGCTCTCTCGCGCTCACTCACTTAATTGGCTATTGCGGCTACGCACGCAGCTTAGTATGTGTGTGCGTGAGAGAGCACAGTAGTTGGCACAGTGGTCTACGATTATTGAAAAATGTGTCAAAAGTTTTTCAGATGTGTAGAAATGGAAAAGACTTTATTAAAAAACTTATGAACTTTTTGAATGTATAACATTCAAAGAGACCACACACACTCCTATAAAAAGATGCACTTAATAAACTTAATTACAGCCACGGTTGTAGCGAGAAAATCCGGGCTCGGGGGGATCTAAACCGGCTCCACTATTACTCCTTTAGCTTGAATCACGACAGTACGATATTAATACCTCTTTCCCCTACCACCTCCCGTCGTATTTAATAACTGCACAAGCAATTATGTATATTAAAACTCGCTTATAATTCACAACTGGTTTACACAAGAATCGGAGTTTATTTACAGCATAAGCAATTACATTAAAACTCGCTTATAATTCACAACTGGTTTACACAAGAATCGCCCTTAATATGCATCTTTGCTATTGACATTTGTTATATTTGATTAGTATATTATATTTGAATTGTTTTTGAATCTTGTTAATTGATATTTTTTTTATGTTTTGGATCTTGAGCAAGTATCGCAAGTGATCGTTGGAGGCCTACAATTTTTTGTATAAACAGTTTTTCAATAAGAACGCTACAAAAGTTTTTTTTTTTTTAAATAAAACAAAAACGGTTTTGGATATCAATGAAATTCTTTATTCCTGTGAAAGTACATTCGATGCCATTATGTATGGAAACCTATTTCTTTTGCATGGCCACCACGGGCACGCTTGCAGAAATCCAGACGCTGAACCCAATTTTCGACGGTTTTCAAGCACGTTCACCAAACTTGGTTTTCAATAAATCGATTGTGATATTCGCTGTGTGGTTTGTGGCGCTGTCCCGTTGAAACCACATATTGTCCATCTCCAATTCGGGCCAAAAAAATTCGGTTATCATTGAGCGGTAGCGATTCCCATTCACAGTAACGTGCCGGTCTTGATCATCACGGAAAAAGTACGGCCCAATGACGCCGCCGGCCCATAAACCGCACCCAACCGTAATTTTTTCGGCATGCAATGGTGACTCATGGAGTACGTGTGGATTGCTGCCTGACCAATAACGCATATTTCGCTTATTGACGAAGCCATACAGTCAGAAATGAGCCTCATCGCTGAAGATGATTTTTCGATGAAAATCCGGATCATTTTCAAGTTGTTTCTCAGCACCGCTTCTGGTGGTCAAGCGGCTTCAGTTCTTGCGTCAATTTGACCTTGTTAGGATGTAGGCCAAGATCTTTTCGCAAAATTCGCCACAACGACGTCACAGAGATGCCCAACGCTTGAAAACGACGTATGAGATACTGATTTGGGTCTTCCTCAATTGATTTTCGACACTACGGGCACTTTTTTGTCTCACTGGCACGGGAACATTTTGTACTGTGCCTGTGGATTCAAATTTTTCCACTAGGCGCTCAACTGTTGATCTGGCAGGACCATTATGACGACCATAAATTGGATGTGGCGCACTTAAAGTTAAGGCCACTAACTCCGATTTTGGGTAGTAAATTTTAATAATTTCGACTCGTTGTTGGATCGTATATCTTTCCATGATAAAATGGCAAGCCTTACTGAAGAGAAATGTAAAGAGAGCGGTAAAAAATATGGCATCGTTTGCTGTCCCTATCGGTCTACTTTTGTAGCGTCCCTATTGAAAAACTCGATACAGGCAACCCTCCTACAACGCGGGGAATAGGTTCCCAAAAAATGCCGCGTTGTAACAAATCGTGTTGTAGGGGGTATGAACTTCATACAAAAACCAGAGTTTGGTTCCAAATTAAAGAAATTATTAATAACAAATTGGATAATGTGTCTCGAGCGTTTTGTTCGTACTAGTTCTTATGCTCTTATTTCGTAAATTTTTGTAAATTTCTTGATAGGCTGTTTTGCAGATTTCGTTTAAATATTTCTGCTCTTTCTGCTCACTTAAAGGATCGCTCTCCAAAATGTATTCTTCCAACTGTTTAGTGAAAAGTTTTTATTGTCTACATCAGAAAGACTAGATTTACTAGCTACAAATTGATAGTTGTCTTCATCAATTGACGATTGTCCTATTTCCTTGAAATAATTAAATATTTTTAGTGCTTTTATGCTTTCTTACATTCCCATCTAAAGGCAATCGTTTTTTCGTCATATCTTCTATCCAAACCGTAAGCGATTGTTCCATTTTCTCCATTATCTTTGGTCAAGGATGAGCAGTTCTTTTCGAGACTGCAGAGAATCCAGATGCTACCGAACTTCTAATTTTTCTTTTGTTTTTTTTAATAGTTCTTATTGTTGACTCATTTAAGTTAAATATCTAGCAATATCAATTATTCTCTCTTGATTTTGAAATCTGTCCAAAAATTGTATTTTTAAATTAATGGATTCAAATTTAACATGCAAACCAGCAACAAAAATTCATTGTGAGAATTGCCCAGTTCGTAAAAATCGCGTTGTAAGAAAATTTCAGCATTTTGGGACACCGTTGTAGCGTTATAGAAACCCGCGATGTAGGAGGGTTACTAATATGAACCAGCAGAAGTAGTCTTTACAGACCCCATCAAGCAATCGTTCTGCCTGGTCTACACAAGTTCGACGACTATTCAAATAAATCGTAACTTTGCGAGATATCATTACAGATTCCATTCAATTTCTACTTCAAAGTTATCGATAGCATTGCTAACAGCGCCAAGTTCTTGGAAATATATAAACCATCAGAAGTCTTTACAGACCCAATCAAGCAATCGTTCTGTCTAGTCCCCAAGTTTGACTTTTCTACTTCAAAGTTTTCTATAGCATTGCTAACAGCGCCAAGTTCTTGGAAATATTAATAAACCAGCAGAATTCTTTACAATTTTGACTTTTGTACTTCAAAGTTATCGATAGTATTGCCAACAGCGCCAGCAGAAGTCTTTATAGACCCCAGCTATTAAGTAATCGTTCTGTCTAGTTCACAAGTTTGACTATTCAAATAAATCGTAACTTTGCGAGTTGTCATTACAGATTCCATTCCATTTGGTCTTCAAATTTATCGATAGCTCGTAAATTTTAAGCGCACGTAAATTGTTTTTGTCCCAGTGTCTGTGATCAGAAGAACGTAACGAACACACATACACACACGCATACCAATTCACTCTCGCTTTTTGGCGTGTGCTTTTTTGTGTGCTTTTATCGTTGCTTTCATTCTCTCGTTGCTCGCTCTCTCAGTAGTCGGCGCTCTCGTCGCAGTCGCGCGCAAACGTAACCAGCTGTTGCTCTCTGCCGCTGCTCTGCTGCTGCGCTGCGGCTATCTTTCACTTTATTAACTAAATTCAGTTGACGAGTTCTAGTCGAACAGTCGAACGTAATAGATTGATTATATAAAACGGTTCGGCCGAAAAATAAAAGAATTTATATATTTTGTTTGCGTGTGTGCGCGTAAGTGTAAGTGTGTGTGTGTACCGGTGTACATAATATAGAATATGTGATTTATTAATAATAATAATAATTTTTTTAATGTGTGTTTACGAAAAGTGAAACGTTTAATTAGCAGATGCAGCGAAAATAATACGCCAATCTAACTATATATATCGAGTAAATCGAGTAAATGAGTTGATATTCTTATTTATAGTACGCACACACACATACAAACAAACAAACAGCTACATAGATACGATACTAATACGAATACGAACACGTTTGTTCATTGAAGAAAAAATGATACGAAATTCAGCGTGATTATCGTCACTGTTGTTGTTATTTTTGTTTTTCTTATATACATATAGATGTATATATGTATATATATGTTATATATTGCCTGCTTAAATATTTCGCGTCGTATTTTCGTGATATTTTTACAATTTTTGTATAGTTGTTGTTGTTGTTGTTGTTGCTCTTGCTATTATTATTATTTATATTGTTATTGTTTTGCGTTCTTTGCCGCATTGACATTGACGTAAATGTTTACATACATACATATGTACAAATTAATTTCGTGTACGTATACTTGTTGTTGCTACTATTGTAGTGACCCTCAGAGAAAATAAATAAATATGCAAATTGTATCTGAACATTTGTGAGAAGTTCTCAAAATTAGTTTGCCGGCAACTCAAACTAATTGTGCGCCATTAAATTACTTGATTTTTATTTCTTAACTAAATTATTAAAAAAAAAAAAATAAATAAATAACAACAATTTGTTTAACACGATAGCCCCCCATAGAACATGTTCAATTATTTTTGTAGCAGGTTTCGTTACTTCCGCCTTACATAATATTATATCTTAAAGTCAAGTCATATAAACAATTGACGTTTTAAAAATAAATAAATAACATTTTAAAAAACATTAAAAGTTTAAAAAGATACTTAATTTTTCTAAACTAATAAAGCTGTCCAGCTCAATGACTTAATCAAATTAATAGCGCATAATTTGCCTGCTTAATAACTTAATTAGTTTGCTCGCTTTGTAGTGCAAAAATGTATTAAGGCAAAAGTGCACAAGCCTAAAGAAAAGGCATAAAGGCAAAAGTGCCAGACTAATAATATGAGCACTTCATAAAAAGGCTTTTTCATCAAGCTTTGAGTTAGAAATTAGAAGTTTCTAAAATAGTATATAAAATATGTGCACACTGTTAGATATCAAATGTGACCCAATCAAATTTTTTGTATCGCTACGGTGCACCTTTTACCACTCTTCTCCACTTAAGAGGTCCCCTCTTTGAGGTAAGACAGCCTTCCGGCAGCATGAATAAAACTTAAGATGCATTTTGAACTCTGTTCGGAGAGCTGAGATAAATCATCAAGAGAGTATGACTTTAGAAAACGGAATCTTTTCAGAAAAAGTATTCCACCTGTCTCCAGCTCCTACAGAGGTCATCGTGGAAACCATTCAGCCTGGATGCGTGATTTCCCACCAGTCAGTGTCCTGTAATAGCACGGATAACAGTTGAGCACTGGGCTCTATTCAGACAGCAAAATTCCTAAGTTCTTTTACTGCAGTATGTCGGCCAGGTGAGATCCTGCACGTGTTCGATGTCCGATTTCACGTTTGGTTTGCACAGAGAGCGAAAAAATTCTCGTATTCTCATGGGTATACCCAGGACCACCTTATCTTGAAGGATGATGCTGGTAGTTCCTTGTCTAGCCAGCTCATCCGCAATACAGTTGTTACAATGTTATGGTATTTGCTATTGGGTCTATAAAGGGTGTTTTTTTAAGCGCGACGGGTTTTCCGAAAGGTTTATCTCTAAAATAAGTTGTCACTTTTGACAAATATCAATATCATTTTATTTAGTATGGTCTGCAATATGTTGAAAAATTGGGCTGACAGGATGATCGGTTGGAAACTTTGGGATTTATAGCATTGTAAATCGTCTCAAAAATTTAAGTTTTATAATCAAGTTTTTTTCCTAAAAAAAATTGTCCCAGTTTGTAGCTCATGTGTTCCAGATTTTTTATATCCTACAATGTTCGAAAGAATTGGGTCGGCAGAACTGAGTCTTGACTATGGCATACTCTTAGAATTTATTTCTTATAAGCCAAAAATTATCTTCAAAAATATAGATCATCGGTACATTATACTTAAGGTTATACTGCAAAAATCTATAAAATCCTTATCCCATATGGATTTAATCGAAACAAGTTTAGTATCCAAAGTTGCTGATCACTGGCATCCAGAAAAATTTTTGAAAAAAAAAAATTAAATCAATCGGGACAAGTTTTTTAAAATGTATTATATATGTATGTATAAATTTAAAATTTCAAAGATTTAAGCGTCGAGTAGTAGTATTAAAAAAATATTTTTTATTGGAAATCAACCCTTGATTTTATGGGTTATAATCCAACATTTATGAAAAGTAAGTCACTATACACTTAAAGAAACCTTTTGTGTGGTATCATTTAGATTACTCTCTATATATGTACAATATTTAAAAAATCAAGTAGACTCTATGACATGACACGCCTTCTGAGGTCGTTTGGATGAAGGCGTTTTAGGCGTCTTCTTGGTTTATGACCGGCCAGGGCACATGCAAGCGAGTTCGGATGGTTCCTTATGCGATCAGCGTAACGGTCGCTAAGTTTATTCAATACATCACCCACATAGGGAATGCCTAGATCCTTGTGAAGGTTTCGATTTCGGATATACCACGGGGCATCTGCAATTTTGCGCAAAGTTTTGTTTTGTAAAGTTTGGAGTTTTTTAATATTTGACTTGGCAGCTGTTCCCCAGATTTGAATGCCATAAGACCAAGTAGGCATAATTAAACTTTTGTATAGAATTCTTTTATTATCGAAAGATAGCTTGCTATTTCTACCAAGTAGCCACTCCATTTTGCCAAGTTTGGTTCTACATCTTGCTGTTATTATTTTAATGTGGTCCCTCCAACACAATTTTTTGTCGAGGTGAATTCCGAGATACGGGTGTGATATTTTCATTGGAATTACCTCTCCATTTAAAGTAAGCGCAGGACTTGGGTCTTTCCTTAACGAGAACAAAAAGCTGGAAGATTTTTCACCATTAAGCTGGATGTTCCAGCGTTTCGCCCAAGTTGCTATAATGTCCAGTTGGTTCTGTAAGGTATCAGCAGCCATTTGAACGCTGGAGGAAGACGAAAGAATGGCAGTGGCGTCAACATACGTTGCCGTTATAAGCTTAGAACTGTCCGTCGAGCTCGGCATGTCCATAGTAAAAATGGTGAATAAAAATGGAGATAGAACGCTACCTTGCGGCACTCCAGCTTTAATGGTCCGTCGTTCCAAGAGTTCACCTTTCACCATAACTTTAAAAAAAAGATTGTCAAGAAATGATTTTATGATTTCATAATGAGGAGCAGAAAGGGCAGATTTAAGTTTTTGTAGTAACCCTTCGTGCCACACTCTGTCAAAAGCCTGCTTGACATCCAAAAATGCTGCCATGCAATAGCGACGATTCCCGAAGGAGTCTAAGATGTGTTGCACCACTCTATGACAACAATGCAACACTCTTGACTAGAGCCAGAATGCCCGCCATTGGAAGAGCCTTAGCTACTCTGGCGTCAATTTTATCAAGACCTGTAGCTTTTTTGGGGTTGAGTGCTTTTATTTGATCTACAATTTCGTTAGATCGCACTGGGCGTACTGGCAAGTCCAGTTGAAGCGGTGTAGATAATGCCTCCAAAGTTTCCTCGACCTCAGCAACTGAGTTCAGATTAAAGGGAGTAAAACGAGGTGATGTGCAAAAGCTTCAGCACGGGCTCGGTCAGAACGACACAAGAGCCCATTGGTGGTTTGAATAGGAGCGCCTTACACACAGAAAAATAATATCGATTTTTATTTAAGTTCGAATTTAACGAAAACCAGTTTATTGTATTCTTGAATTTAGAACTTTATTTTTCTCAGCTTTCTGGTTCGAATTTGACCAAAACAAAATTATTTCATTCTAGAATTCATAAGATTTTTTCTTTATTTTTGTCGTTGATTTAAATTAAAGTTCGAATTTGTTGAGAACAAGATTATGTCATTCCAGAATTTATAAGAATTTTATGTTCTCTACTGTTGCTGTCGATTTTATTTTAAGTTCGAATTTGATGAAATGAAGATTATTTCTTTCTAGTATTTATTAGACTTTTTTTCACTATTTTCGTTGTTGCTTTTAATTTGAGTTAAAATTTAATCAAAATAGAGTTACTTCATTCTAGAATTTATAAGAACTTTCTTTTTTCCTATTTTCGTTGTTGACTTTAATTTAAGTTCGAATTTGATGAAAACAGGATTGCTTCATTCTGTCTCTACTTTCGTTGTTGACTTTAAGTTTTAAGTTCGAATTCGTTCAACGAAGATTATTTCATTCAAGAATTTGATTGCAACAATTTTACAACAAATTTCTCTATAGTTGCTTTCGATTTTAATATAATTTCGAATTTGATAAAGATTATTTCTTTCTAGTATTTATTCGACTTTTTTTTCTCTATTTTCGTTGTTGATTTAAAGTTCGAATTTGAATTCATAACAAGCTTATTTCTTTCTAGCATTTATTCGAATTTTTTTCTATTTTCGTTGTCGATTTTAATTTAAGTTCGAATTTAAGCAAAATAAGTTTGTTATACCCTGTACCGTATGGTACCAAGGGTATATTAAATTTGTGCAAGCCGAAAATGTATGTAACATATAGAAGGAGACGTCGGAGACACCCAAAGTTACCTAAAATATGATCAGGGTGAATAGAGAAGTCGATATACCCATGTCCGTCTGTCCGTGTGAACGCCTAGATCTCAGAGATGGTAAGAGCTAGAGTTACCAAACTTTCACATTAGATCCCATATTATTCCATAGGAGGCAAGTTTATTTTATTTTTTTAATATCGGGGATAAATTATATAGCTCCCATGGGGGTGTTTGAGACGACCTCGACAAAAAAAACGTTTTAGATGAATAATTCGTTTGTTTATGAAGATATCGTAATCAAATTTGGTATTCGAAAGTTTTTTATAGTTCCCAATCACTGTACCAAATTTGATCAAAATCGGTTGACTATATCATATAGCTCCCATAGGACCGATCGGCCAAAATAACTTTTTTTTAATAAAGATATCGTAACCAGATTTGGCGTTTGGAAATTTTTTAGACCACTTAAGCAATGTGCCAAATTTGAACAAAATCGGTTGACTATATCATAAAGCTCCCATAGGTCCGATCTTCCAAAAAATCGATTTTTTAACAAAATTTGTTGTGTTTCGTTTGTTTGTTAAGATATTGGGACCAAATTTGACATTCGTGAGTATTTTATAGTTCCTAAGCACTGTACTCAGTTTAATCCAAATCGTTTGACTAGATCATATAGCTCCCATAGGACCAATCGGTCCAAAAAATAGTTTTTTATACAAAATTCGATGTGTTTTGTTTGTTTGTAAAGATATTTGAAATAAATTCGGCATTCAGATCTTTTTTAAGGTATTTAAGCACTGTGTCAAATTTTATTGAAATCGGTTGACTATATCATATAGCTCCCATAGGACCGATCGGCCAAAATAACTTTTTTTTTAATAAAGATATCGTAACCAGATTTGGCGTTTGGAAATTTTTTAGACCACTTAAGCAATGTGCCAAATTTGAACAAAATCGGTTGACTATATCATAAAGCTCCATAGGTCCGATCTTCCAAAAAATCGATTTTTTAACAAAATTTGTTGTGTTTCGTTTGTTTGTTAAGATATTGGGACCAAATTTGACATTCGTGAGTATTTTATAGTTCCTAAGCACTGTACTAAGTTTAATCCAAATCGTTTGACTAGATCATATAGCTCCCATAGGATCAATCGGTCCAAAAACACGTTTTATACAAAATTCGATGTGTTTTGTTTGTTTGTAAAGATATTTGAAATAAATTTGGCATTCAGATCTTTTTGAAGGTATTTAAGCATCGTGTCAAATTTTATTGAAATCGGTTGACTATATCATATAGCTCCCATAGGAATGATCGGTCAAAAAAAAATTTTTGCTTAAAAATTGTTCTGTTTTGGTTTTTTGTGAAGAAATCGGACTTTATTACAAGCTAGTGGTACAGGGTATCCTAAAGTCGTCCGCGCCCGACTTTACGTCCGCCATTTTTTTATTCTAGAATTTAAAAGTATTTTATTTTTATATCTCTATTTTCGTCTTTGTTGATTTTCGATTCGAATTTGTTTAAAACAAGAATTTTGCATTCTAGAATTTAGATGAACTTGTTTTTTCCCTATTAAGTTCCAATTTAATATAAACAAAATTATATCATTCCAGAACTTATAGTAAAGTTACTATAGAAAAGGAAAGTCCTTTTCTCTATTGTCTTGGTTGATTCTCATTGGGTTCCGCATTCAATCAACTTCAGTCGTTTCTTTCTAGAATTTATAAGACTTTTCTATTTCTTTTTTTTCGTTAAAAGCTCTTTAAAAGCTCTCACTTCTACTTAAAATCATTCTAGCCATTCTCAAATTGGGAATTTCTGTCTCGAAATAGAAAAATAGCTTTTGGCGTACTTTCGAAATTTTGTATCATAAGCCTTTGAGCGAAGAACTTTTTTTTTCAGTGTATATGCTCGTACTACAGTTTTAACCGATAAGCGCCAAAGCATTACTCACTAAAATAATATTTAAACATTAGCAAATATTATCTGACTAACAGCCTGGAAGTTTTAATATTTTGCCACTTAGCAAGTCAAGTCACTTTGTTTACCTATCAAAAGTCGTATGGCTATATCTATAATTCTTGTTTTCTTCTCAAAACACGAAAAAATGCCGTCGGAAGAGTTGAAACGTAATAACCCAAAGTTGCCAGCTTCCAGTTGTTTATTTAAAGTCGGCAGTTTCTAGGAATAATTTGATATCTTTTCATATTTGGCCTGAAATTGCTATTCCAATTTATTTTTTAAAATTGTTTATGGGAGAGCCCTCTCAAGATCTAATAAGTCTGGATCTGGTGCGATCTGCAAAAAGTAAGGTGACGCATTTAATTTGTTTGAAATTTAAATATTGTTATCTTAAATATTTGGTTGGCTTTCTAAAACGATTTTCTTGGTTATAGATCTACAACTGGCGGCTGTCTTAGTTTGAGATTTTATGTCTTTATAGGAAAAAAATTGTTTGCTTTTCTTTATTGTTTCTGCTGAACGTCTTGTTGCCAAGGTCGTTATGAATACGAGGGCAGTTTATTAAGTCCGTGATTTTATGAATGATAAAATTTTTCATTTTATTCCTTTTAAATAATTGGTTCCCTTAGGGTTCTCAATATAGGACTTTTTTGTAGTAACTGAGAAAATGTACCTGCCCCTCTATAGCACCTATAGCTTGAATCTTTGTGTTCCCCGGAGAGAATTCCCCGAATGTCGACAGAAATTTGAGGAATTTTGCTATGTTTACCACAAATTTTAGTCATATATCACGTAAATAGCTTTTAGGTATTCAAATATTACTTGGATAATATTATCTAGGTTTAGTAAAGCCAGTTTTGTGTTACAGACGTTTTTTTTGGCAGAATAATCATTTTAGTTCAACCAGACCGTTTTGTATCATACAGAGTTCATATAATAGCTATCAAAGCTTACCATCTTTGCGTCTAAGGTTAGGTTAGGTTAGGGCGGCAGTTGGAATTGGTTTTCCAACACACTTAGGCCAAGAATACGCTCGTAGTGATACCGCTACGGTGCACCTTTTACCACTCTTCTCCACTTAAGAGGTCCTCTCTTTGAGGTAAGACAGCCTTTCGGCAGCCTGAATAAAACCTAAGATGCATTTTGGACTCTGTTCGGAGAGCTGAGATAAATCATCAAGAGAGTGTGACTTTAGAAAACGGAATCTTTTCAGAAAAAGTGTTCCACCTGTCTCCAGCTCCTACAGAGGTCATCGTGGGGACCATTCAGCCTGGATGCGTGATTTTCCACCAGTCAGTGTCCTGTAATAGCACGGATAACAGTTGAGTACTGGCCTCTATTCCTAAGTTCTTTTACTGCAGTATGTCGGCCAGGTGAGATCCTGCACGTGTTCGATGTCCGATTCCACGTTTGGTTTGGACAGAGAGCGTAAAAATTCTCGTATTCTCATGGGTATACCCAGGCCCTCCTTATCTTGAGGGATGATGCGGGTAGTTCCTTGTCTAGGCAGCTTATCCACAATACAGTTGTTACAACCTTATGGTATTTGCTATTGTGTCTATAAAGGGTGTTTTTTTAAGCGCGACGGGATTTCCGAATAGTTTATCTCTAAAACCAGTTGTCACTTTTGACAAATATCAATATCATATTATTTAGTAAGGTCTGCAATGTGTTGAAAAATTGGGCTGACAGGATGATCGGTTGGAAACTTTGGGATTTATAGCATTGTAAATCGTCTCATAAATTTAAGTTTTATAATCAAGTTTTTTTCCTAAAAAAAATTGTCCCAGTTTGTAGTTCATGTGTTCCAGATTTTAGTACTTTTTTCAGAAAATGTACCTGTTTCACTCAAAATGGAGTTGCTTTCACTACATTAGAATATTCTCGATATTGTTATACCCTGAACCGTATGGTACCAAGGGTATATTAAGTTTGTGCAAGCCGAAAATGTATGTAACTATAGAAGGAGACGACGGAGACACCCCAAAGTTACCTAAAATATGGTCAGGGTGAATAGAGAAGTCGATATACCCATGTCCGTCTGTCCGTCCGTCCATGTGAACGCCTAGATCTCAGAGATGGTAAGAGCTAGAGTTACCAAACTTTCACATTAGATCCCATATTATTCCATAGGAGGCAAGTTTATTTTATTTTTTTGATATCGGGGATAAATTATATAGCTCCCATGGGGGTGTTTGAGACGACCTCGACAAAAAAAAAGCGTTTTAGATGAATAATTCGTTTGTTTATGAAGATATCGTAACCAAATTTGGTATTCGAAAGTTTTTTATAGTTCCCAATCACTGTACCAAATTTGATCAAAATCGGTTGACTATATCATATAGCTCCCATAGGACCGATCGGCAAAAATAACTTTTTTAAAGAAAAATTCGCTATATTTCGTTTTTTAATAAAGATATCTTAACCAGATTTGGCGTTTGGAAATTTTTTAGACCACTTAAGCAATGTGCCAAATTTGAACAAAATCGGTTGACTATATCATATATATTTTTCAACAAAATTTGTTGTGTTTCGTTTGTTTGTTAAGATATTGGGACCAAATTTGATATTCATGAGTTTTTTATAGTTCCTGTATAGTACTGTACTAAATTTAATCCAAATCGGTTGACTATATTATATAGCTCCAATAGGACCAATCGGTCCAAAAACACGTTTTTTATACAAAATTCGATGTGTTTTGTTTGTTTGTAAAGATATTTGAAATTAATTTGGCATTCATATCTTTTTTAAGGTATTTAAGCTCTGTGTCAAATTTTATTGAAATCGGTTGACTATATCATATAGATCCCATAGGAACGATCGGTAAAAAAAAATGTTGCTTAAAAATTCTTCTATTTTTGGTTTTTTGTGAAGAAATCGGACTTTATTACAAGCTAGTGGTACAGGGTATCCTAAAGTCGTCCGCGCCCGACTTTACGTCCGCCATTTTTTATATTTGCAACTAGATTAAAAATTTACTACCGAGAAATTCCAAAATTCAGGAACTTATAAAGCTGCCCACGCATCCAAATCTCTTATGCACTGCTTCAAATCGGCAAATCGTAAACCAAATCCATAAAGTAATCTCTGGCTATTTTATCGTAGTTACTACTCGGTACATTCAAAAATTCTCGAACTTATGAAGCTGCCCACGCATCTTAATTTCTTAGGCAAAATTGAGTTGCTCTCACTACTTGTGAATATTCTCGAGATTGTTTTTATTTGCAACTTGACTAAAATTTACTATCCGAGAAATTCCTAAAATTTAGGAACTTATCAAGCTGCCCACGCATCTTAATTTCTTAGGCAAAATTGAGTCGCTCTCACCACTTGTGAATATTCTCGAGATCGTTTTTATTTGCAACTTGCCTAAAATTTACTAACCGAGAAATTCCCAAAATTCAGGAACTTATAAAGCGGCCCTAATTTCTTAGGCAAAATTGAGTTGCTCTCACTACTTGTGAATATTCTCGAGATTGTTTTTATTTGCAACTTGACTAAAATTTACTATCCGAGAAATTCCTAAAATTTAGGAACTTATCAAGCTGCCCACGCATCTTAATTTCTTAGGCAAAATTGAGTCGCTCTCACCACTTGTGAATATTCTCAAGATTGTTATACCCTGTACCGTATGGTCCAAGGGTATATTAAGTTTGTGCAAGCCGAAAATGTATGTAACATATAGAAGGAGACGTCGGAGACACCCCAAAGTTACCTAAAATATGGTCAGGGTGAATAGAGAAGTCGATATACCCATGTCCGTCTGTCCGTCCGTCCATGTGAACGCCTAGATCTCAGAGATGGTAAGAGCTAGAGTTACCAAACTTTCACATTAGATCCCATATTATTCCATAGGAGGCAAGTTTATTTTATTTTTTTGATATCGGGGATAAATTATATAGCTCCCATGGGGGTGTTTGAGACGACCTCGAAAAAAAAAAAGCGTTTTAGATGAATAATTCGTTTGTTTATGAAGATATCGTAACGAAATTTGGCAATCGAAAGGTTTTTATAGTTCCCAATCACTGTACCAAATTTGATCAAAATTGGTTGACTATATCATATAGCTCCCATAGGACCGATCGGCCAAAATAACTTTTTTAAAGAAAAATTGGCTATATTTCGTTTTTTAATAAAGATATCCTAACCAGATTTGGCGTTTGGAAATTTTTTAGACCACTTAAGCAATGTGCCAAATTTGAACAAAATCGGTTGACTATATCATATATATTTTTTAACAAAATTTGTTGTGTTTCGTTTGTTTGTTAAGATATTGGGACCAAATTTGATATTCATGAGTTTTTTATAGTTCCTGTATAGTACTGTACTAAATTTAATCCAAATCGGTTGACTATATCATATAGCTCCAATAGGACCAATCGGTCCAAAAACACGTTTTTTATACAAAATTCGATGTGTTTTGTTTGTTTGTAAAGATATTTGAAATAAATTTGGCATTCATATCTTTTTTAAGGTATTTAAGCTCTGTGTCAAATTTTATTGAAATCGGTTGACTATATCATATAGCTCCCATAGGAACGATCGGTAAAAAAAAAATGTTGCTTAAAAATTCTTCTATTTCTAGTTTTTTGTGAAGAAATCGGACTTTATTACAAGCTAGTGGTACAGGGTATCCTAAAGTCGTCCGCGCCCGACTTTACGTCCGCCATTTTTTATATTTGCAACTAGATTAAAAATTTACTACCGAGAAATTCCAAAATTCAGGAACTTATAAAGCTGCCCACGCATCCAAATCTCTTATGCACTGCTTCAAATCGGCAAATCGTAAACCAAATCCATAAAGTAATCTCTGGCTATTTTATCGTAGTTACTACTCGGTACATTCAAAAATTCTCGAACTTATGAAGCTGCCCACGCATCTTAATTTCTTAGGCAAAATTGAGTTGCTCTCACTACTTGTGAATATTCTCGAGATTGTTTATATTTGCAACTAGATTAAAATTTACTAACTGAGAAATTTTAAAATTCAGAAACTTATAAAGCTGCCCACGCAACAAAATCTCTTATGCACAAAGCCCACGCATCCAAATCTCTTATGCACCAAAATGCACTGCTCCAATTGGTTTATGATTTCCCAATTCCATAAAGTAATCTCTGAGTATATTAGTGCAGGCGTTGCCAACGCTATCAAAAACCAAGTCTAGCGAGTTGGCAATGCTGCAATGGCAACCCCCAAAATGAATTTAAAAAAATCGGCGGGTTTAAAATTCAAATCAAAAACGTTCAAATTCAACCCCAAATAAATATTCAGGTTGAGACTAGAGTAGAAATGAAGGAGAAGAAGAAGAGGGAGAGGGCGAGGGAGAGGGAGAGAAAGAAAGTAGCAAAATCAACCCCTTCAATTTAGAGCAGGCAGGGTTGATTGAAGAATCGTCGGTCGAATCTATCAGGTTAGTCAAAGAGAGAGAAATTGCAAGAAATTGAGAGAGCGCGAGAGAGCGGCGGGACAAAGTGCACCGCACCACTAAAAAGCGGGCCAGTGGGTTGACCCTTGTTGGTGGAAAAGCAGAGCAGAGCAAAGCAGAGCAGAGCGCAGGCGTCGTCGACGGCGGCGCTGCCGGAGAACATAGAAACAGCCGCAATGCAAAAATAATAAAGAAGAAAAAGCAGGAAAACTGAAATTTTGAAATCCAAACGTTGGCAAACGTCGTCCAGCATTTGGATATTAAAGATGCGCAAAGCGAAAATCGGAAAAAATCGGTCGCAGCAAACTCTTAACGAGAACTATATTGGAAAACTTAAATAAAACAATTAAAAGTTCAAAAATTAAAACAATTAAAAACGGTAGAAAATTAAATAAAGCAAATTATACCAAAAAGTGTCTAAAAATTAATTTTTTTCAATTGTGTACCAAAAACAAAAAAAAAACAACAAAAATTTGCCAGCTGAAAAGTGAAATTAAGAAAACGCATAATTTTTTTTTTTCGTAACTGTGTGTGTGTGGGCAGCAGCGAAAAGTATCTATAAGATAAAGTATCTATAAGATTTATACAACTAAATAAATAAGTGTTTTGGCTATTTTGTCAAGTTTTTCAGTAGCTTTTCTGGCATAATATGCACGCGACTTGTATATTATATACTTAGCTAGCAACGTCCGTCTATGTATATACACATACATACATACACTTGTGTCTGTGAGAGCGAGTGAAGAAAAAAAAAAAAGTATTTCGTATCTACAAGTGCAAAAAGACGCTCGCCCTGACTGACCTTTGTTTTGTGTTTGTTTGTTAATGTTTTTTAAATATATCTTAAATTAATTTGTTGCTACCCGCTACCCGAAAGAGTATGCGTTAAATAAAGAGTATACAAATTTTTTTTTAAAATTTTTTTTAGCTAAAATTAAGTGCAACAAAATTAAAAATAAAACAAAATCAAAAGGCAAAACAAACTAAATCAAAACTAAAGTTAAATATTGGTATATATATATACAACCATATACATATGTATATATATAACAAATAAATAATTATAGCATGTATAATTTATATGTGTATATAACAACAACAACAACAACAACTGCAATACATGTTACAACAATGTCAATTTGAATAATTAGTCAACGACTCAATTGGAAAAATAAAAACGATTTTACTCGTGACCAGGTATGTGTTGTGTATATAGGTTGCCATATATATACTAAATATATATATATAAAATTTAGTATATAAAAAGATTTATGCATTATTTACTGAAATAATGTGTTTTGCATTATTTGTTTTTCAATATTTTACTGCTTTCCCACACAAAAAAGCGAGTACTCGTGTTCCATTCCATTATGTTTCATTTCATATTGCTGCTTTATTTATTTATTATAATATTGCAGCTTCTGAAAATTGTGGTTAAATAAAGTATCATAAGGTACATTTGAATTGCTGTTACTCTCCATTTTTCGTATATCCTAAACTCCCAAACTATGCGCATATCTGAGGATTCATTACACTGGCCTACACTTATTTTGGTGCCTAAGATTTTAGACCTAATTTTGGGTATTTTTTTCATATCAGCTCTCGTTTTTAAGAAAGAATAAAAATAAACATTTATTAAAAAATATTAATTTATTTGGAAATTAGACATCAAGAAAATTTTTTTTCAAGGATTTCTTTGAGTGAGATTGTCCTGGACAATCACGCATGAGTCCCCAACAATAATCAGCCATCATATGAATATCCCATCTGCCTTGGTACCGGTGCTCCATTGTTTTTATATCTTGGTGGAAACGTTCACCTTATTCTTCGCTGAAATCTCCTAAATTATGCTTAAAATGATCAATATGACTATGGAGATAATGCACTTTCAAGCTCATATTACAACCGAAATTTTTGAAGTTCAGCAGCATTTCCTCGACTAATTTTTTGTAGTTATCTGCCTTATAGTTACCAAGAAAGTTCTGTACAACGACGACAAACGATTTCCACGCCAGTTTTTCTATTTCAGTCATAGAAAGGCCCATCAAAAATTCCTGCCTTTAATTTTTCAGTACTCAATCCAGGAAATTTTTGAGACAGGAACTTGAAGCATTGACCATTTTTGTCAAGAGCTTTGACAAATTGTGTCATGAGCCCTAATTTTATGTGTAAAGGTGAAAGAATGATTTTTTCTCGTGGAACTAAAGGCTGGTTTATGACATTCTTTTCACCCAGAACAAGGTTCCTGATAGGCCAATTTTTTTGAGTCCAATGACTAAATCTAGCTCGACTGTCCCAGAAACAAATAAAACAAGGGTATTTTGTATAACCACTCTGTTGGCCCAACAGAAAATTGACCATCTGCAAGTCGACACAAATCACCCAATCATGTTCAGAATATTTTATTTTTTCTAAAAGAACAGATATTGCCTTGTATTCTTCTTTCATAGATGTAGAGTGTGCAAGTGGGATAGGAGCATATTTATTGCCATTGTGTAAAAGGACTGCTTTGAGACTTCTTTTACTGCTATCGATAAAAAGACGCCAATCACTTGCATGATAAATCTTCAAGCCCATGAAAGTCATCAGTCTGTTCACGTCATGACAATATACCAAATTTTCATCAGAAGAAAAAAATTGTAGTAAGTTCTGTTCTCTGTGCGATAGAAAGTGATTTTTACACCAGAAGAAAGGCAATTTTATACCCTGCACCGTATGGTACCAAGGGTATATTAAGTTTGTGCAAGCCGAAAATGTATGTACACATAGAAGGAGACGTCGGAGACACCCCAAAGTTACCTAAAATATGATCAGGGTGAATAGAGAAGTCGATATACCCATGTCCGTCTGTCCGTGTGAACGCCTAGATCTCAGAGATGGTAAGAGCTAGAGTTACCAAACTTTCACATTAGATCCCATATTATTCCATAGGAGTCAAGTTTATTTTATTTTTTGATATCGGGGATAAATTATATAGCTCCCATAGGGGTGTTTGAGACGACCTCGACAAAAAAAAGCGTTTTAGATGAATAATTCGTTTGTTTACGAAGATATCGTTTTTTATTGTTTCCAATCACTGTACCAAATTTGATCGAAATCGGTTGACTATATCATATAGCTCCCATAGGACCTGATCGGCCAAAATAACTTTTTTAAAGAAAAATTCGCTATATTCTCGTTTTTTAATAAAGATATCGTAACCAGATTTGGCTGTTTGGAAATTTTTTAGACCACTTAAGCAATGTGCCAAATTTGAACAAAATCGGTTGACTATATCATATAGCTCCATAGGTCCGATCTTCCAAAAATTGATTTTTTAACAAAATTTGTTGTGTTTCGTTTGTTTGTTAAGATATTGAGACCAAAATTGACATTCGTGAGTATTTTATAGTTCCTTAAGACTGTACTAAATTTAATCCAAATCGTTTGACTATATCATATAGCTCCCATAGGACCAATCGGTCCAAAAACACGTTTTTATACAAAATTCGATGTGTTTTGTTTGTTTGTAAAGATATTTGAAATAACTTTGGCGTTCATATCTTTTTTAAGGTATTTAAGCACCGTGTCAAATTTTATTGAAATCGGTTGACTATATCATATAGCTCCCATAGGAACGATTGGTCAAAAAAAAATTTTTTTGCTAAAAATTCTTCTGTTATTGGTTTTTTAAGAAGGAAACCGGATTTTATTGCAAGCTAGTGGTACAGGGTATCCCAAGTCGTCCGCGCCCGACTTTCCGTACGCCATTTTTTCTTATAATATTGTGTAGCCTAAACTCCCTAACTAAGCATATCAGGTGCCACAGAAAACCAATTCGATTCAATTTCGATGCACTTGCAATTCTTGGTGCCACAGACATGGCTAACAACGGTTTTAAAACCGCTCATAGCCATGTCTGTGCCACCAAGAATTGGAATTGAAATCGAATTGGTTTTCTGTGGCACCCCTGTATATCTGTGGATTCTGGGAATAGCAAAAGCACATATCATTAGGATTAGTTTAGTTTATTTGTTTTTAGAGTTGATTTTTTTTCCCAAAAAAAGCGTTAATTCGTGTTCTATTCTATTGTACTCTATTGCTGCTTGGAATAAAATATGGTTGAAGCTCCAGGCAATAATAAGAAAATAACGTATCGTAAGGTACAATTCAAAAGATGTTTCATTCCATTTTTCGTCTATTTTTCTTATAATTTTGTGCAGCCTAAATTCCCTAACTAAGCATATATCTATGGATTCTGGGCATAGCAAAAGAACATATTATTAGGTTTAGTTTAGATTATTTGTTTTTCAATATTTCACTACTTGTTTTTAGAATTGATTTTTTCCCTAGAAAGCGACAATTCGTGTTCCATTCCATTGCACTTTATTGCTGCTTTATTTATTTATGAAATAAAATAATGTTGCAGCTTCTGGGAATGATGGGAAAATAATGTATCGTAAGGTACAATTGAAATCTTGTGCGATGCCATTTTTCTTATAGGTTGCTCCTTTCAATCGTATATCATCTAAAGAGTTCTGGGAATGATAGCAATGGAACGTATCGTTTGAACTAGTTTAAATCATGGTACATTCCATTTTATTTTGTTTCGTATTGAAAAATAAATTAATGTTGCAGCTTCTGGGAATGATGGAAAAATAACGAATCTATTTAAAACCATCTTTCATGACATTTTTCGTATAGATAGAACGTTTTGTTAGGACAAGTTTAAGTCATAGTACATTGCATTATATTTTTATATACCTCATAGAAATTATTATATGTGCATTGCTGCAATTACATTTACTTTTTGGAAAGATAATTTATTAATCAATTAATTAATTTATTAATATTATATTTTTTATTTAAGTGATTCCGATTCGCTCTGAACATATGTTAAAATTATACCTTATATCTTTTAATTCTTGTTAGATATCATCAAAATCATCAAAATTAGACGTTTTCCATCAAACTCAGTGTTCTTTGATCCCTTTTTATAAATATTTTGAACAATTGTGGAATGTAGAACATGAGCCTTGGCTTACCATTGATATAAGATGGAACCGTTTATTGCGATTCGGACCATCTTCGGACCTTTCAACACTATAAGAAGCTTAGTAACAATACGAATTGATTCCGACCTAGTATTTTTGAAAGTTATCAAGGATTAAGTATCCAACTGCCGCATTGGCCATTTAGATCATCCTCCAATTTTAAGATAGAGTAGATGAATAGATTTTCAGATTTTTTTAAAATGTCTGATGTCTAATTGAAATATCAAAAATTTTAACCAGTTTTAACCCAGATAATAGAATCAATTTAATTCTTTGCTGCACTTCGTGCTATTTTTCCATATCAGCAAGCAATTTTGACTATTGTGATATCCTTATCGAAAAATAATTGTATTTTTGTATTTATTAAAAACTCTTGAAGCTTTTCTAGCAACATTATAGACCTAGTGGAACTCTTAGAACAAATAACTCTCCATGCACATATACTTATTTGCTATAAAAAGTAAAAATTTAATCCAGGACTTAACCTTAATTGGCAAAAACAGGGAAGATTGTTTTATGAAAAATGGAATCTGCATACTCAAAATTAAGGTTCCGCTGCTCATAAGTGAGATATATTAGAATAAAAATGTATGCACATATAATAATTTCCATGAGGTATGTAAAATCGCCAAAATTCCAAATTATGCATTAAAAGAAGGTCAAATTGCAATAATGTTTCATTCCATAATTTTTCTTTGTATTGCTGGTTTATTTGTGTACGGTGAAATATGAAAGAAAGTCACCTGAGAACTATAGAAAAAGAACATATCGTTAGGTCTCGTTACTTTCCATTGAATATTGTTTTGTATAGATTTTTCTTGTAAACGTTATCGTGGGATATAAAATCTCCAAATCGCTGAACATGAACGTTAGCTTAAATAATGTTCCATTCCATAGTTATTTTTTGTATTGATGGCTTATTTCTTTACGGCATCGTATGACAAAAACTCGGCGTAACCTAAAATCATGTTGAGAACCGATGGGAAAATAACATATCTTTAGGTCTAGTTGAAATAATGTTCTATTCCATATTTTTATGTTGTATTGATGGCTTATTTGTTTACGGCATCGTATGACAGAAACTCAGCGTAACCTAATATCATGTAGCGAACTGTTGGGAAAATAACATATCGTTAGGTCTAGTTGAAATAATGTTCCATTCCATAATTTTTTTTTTGTATTGATGGCTTATTTGTTTACAGTATCACATGAAAGAAACTTGCCTTAACCAAATATGCTGAGAACGTTAGAAAAGAACATATCTTTGGATCTTATTAAAACAATATTCCATTACCTATTTATTTTTTTGTCGTATTTTGGTTTATTTGTTTACAGTATCGCATGAGATACGAATATTATGCTGACGCCTTTAAAAACAATAGGAAAAGAAAATATTATTAAGTTTAGTTAAAATCAAGTTGCCTTTTTCGTATTTTTGCTAAAGATACTAAAAACAATAGACAACGTTTCCTGTGAACTAGCTTTAAGCCTTGTTTCCTTCCAAGAAATTAATGCATTGTAATTGATTCCTTTGAATTTGCTTTTGATGTATTTTGTTTACAAAGTCGCTTGTAATAATTTCGGTGAAATGGAATGTTATGCTCATTATTCTAAGAACATATGAAATAAACTCAACATAACCGCATATCATGATGCGGAAAATTCTAAGAACAATGTGTTCCAACTGCAATTAGTGACAATTCTATTGGATTTCATTTCGTATGAATGATAGAAAAGGAAAGCAGAGTATAATGTTCCTTTCCACTGTATTTTATTTGACATTGATGGTTACTTTAGTCACGTAATCGTGTGGAATAAACTCGCTTTATTCGAATAATTTAAGAGCGATAGAAAAGAAAGTATTCTGTCATGTTCCATTTCATTATATTTTTTTTGAAATTGACGATGTTTTTGTAACGTATGTTATAAATATTGAGGTCTATAGGAACTTTAGGAATATACAATATACTTGTGACTCTGCCGAAATTATATTTCATTCCATTTATTTTCGTTAAGAATTGCTGCTACGCTAGAACGATAAGAAAGAAAAGTTTCCCCTCATGTTCCATTCCATTACATTTTTGTTTGTCGAATGGCGGTTTTTTTTGCACATATGGTATAAATATTCAGTTCTTTAGGAACTATAGGAATAGAACGTTACTTGTGACTCAGTTGAAATGATGTTTGATTCCATTGCGTTTTGTTTAGTATTGCTGCTAAGCTTTTTTATTGAATATACTGAAATTTCTCAGAACGATAGGTAAGATGTTCATGTTCCATTCCATTGTATTTAATTTGGAATAGCGATTTTTCTGGCATCGTATGGTATAAATATTGAGGTCTCTAAGCACGATAGGAATATATCGTGACTTGTGACTTAGTTGAAATTATGTTGCATTCCATTGCCTTTCGTTTCGTATTGCTGCCACGCGAAAAAAAAACCTTTAAATTTTCCTTTTCCCACACGCTCAATTTTTCAATCAAATTAAATTAGCATCTACTTCAATTTTGAACGATATGCTAATTTTTTTGGGTCTCATTTAAATCTTTAAGCATGAATTTTTAAAAGCACAAAATTCCACTGCTAATTTTATATTGAACTGGTTCCAGTTCATGCAGCTCTTAAGATTCACTTTATGGGATTGAACATAATTGCTTCTCATTTTGTGACTTCGACTTAGATAAGCCTTCATGGAGTCAGTCCTTGGACTCACGCCACTGCACATTTTCATTAAAAAGTCAGACATGCAGAGTTTACTACGTATCCAGATTACATCTGGACTCTTAGCAAGTGGCACTGGTCATGCCGCACTTATATACTCCCTTCCTGACGTATCGTTCAGCTCTAGATCAGATCTTATGATCACGGAATTATTTCTTAACAAGAAATTTACATCTCTTCTTCCAAGTCGGGAGACTTCGGCTGATGGCAGCCCCTGTGGAAACCTCCGGTGGCAACAATTGTTCACGGATGGGTCCTAAACTGAGCAGGGTGTAGGCGTTGGAGTCGTAGGACCCAACACCAGAATCTTTACTGCAATGGGCATCTGGCCCAGCGTCTTTCAAGCGGAGATTCATGCCATAGAGAACTGCGCCCTTAGTATCCTCCTCAAGGGATCTAGGGGAGCAAACATCTGCCAATCTGCTATTAGGACATTATCATCCTGGGGGATCTCCTCCAGGATGGTTAAAGAATGCCATAACTACCTCCAAGTCCTGGCCGCCCGGAACAAAGTCGTTCTCTGTTGGGTACCTTGCCACTCAGGAGTGTGTGGCGATCTAGCACGACAGCGCGCCTCCTCCGGTCATACCATCTACAGAAAATTGGCCCATCGGACTCTTCAGAGTGCAGGCTCTGTCTAGAACACGATGAAACCACCAAACATACTCTCTGTGACTGCCCAGCGCTGGTATGGGACAGAGCCTGTCACATGGGAAAGGAACGGATTACTCCCTTCCATCTGAGGTCAATGCCAACAAAAGTCCTATTGGTATTTATGGGGGAAGCGGAAAGTCTTTTGCTTCAATTTATGGGTATGATACAAATGACCTTTTGGTCACAGTGCCCCATCTCTTTGTGAGGAACCTGGGACTGAGTTTTCTCCAAAGCCCTTGAAGTGACTCCAACTCCGATGGTTTCACATTATTAATACATATATATACCTTATATATACCTCTTTGTGAGGAACCCTTTTTGGGGGGTCAAAAAAAAGATAAACCTTATGTAGATTCTTTTTGGAATATTTCAATTAAAAAATGAGCTCGGGGCTTTTAATTTCCCTACCACTTCTATAGGGATTATAAAAAAAAATACTTTTAGCTTTTTAAATAGTATCTATTTATATACTTTATGCATATAATAGACACAGAGGAACGAAAACTTCAAAGAACAATAGCAAAAAAAAAAATTCGTGACAAAATAATTCCAACAACAAATCAAATATGACGCATAAGGTTTAAATATAATTTTTTTTATTTATGATTTATGTCATATGAAAAAAATCAGCAACTAGTTATAACAAAGTTTCTGAGGGTGCTAGTAAATATGTACATATATCAACCAATTATATACATAGTATACTAGTACATACATATATAGTATATAAACAAACTACATGACCATAATAAAGAAAAGTTTTAATAGAAAACTCATGCCAAAATATGCATATAATTTGTATATACAATAGCGTATATATATATGTATATATATATATGTATATATGTATGTATTTTTGTTGTGCTTTATTATTGTTGTTATTAGCAACGTTGTTGTTGTTGTTCTCGTTGTTGCTATAAAGTATTTACTAAATCAAAAAAAATTCCCATAGCTAATTTCAGATATTCAAACAAATAGTCACAGTGACGAAATATTTAAGTATATAGCATTACGTAGATTTATTAAAAGATATAAGATACTATTTCTTTGTAGCTAATGCAATACAGTGCAACTTCGCTAAAACGAACTACTTTACAACAATCAAAATTCCGCTGTCCTGCGTACTCGCTATGGGAAGGTTCGACTGTACCACAGAAATTTGGTTTTACGCAAAATAATCTGAAAACTGCCTTTATGCCAAACATTCTGTAGCTCCTGTTTTTAGATCTATATAACAAAATTTACCAAGTAACAATCAAAATTCCGTTGCCCTGCGTACTCGCTATGGTACAAGTTTGACTGTACTTGATTCAAAGATTTAGAGTTTTAAGAAATATGTCTGCTCCAAAATATTCTGCAAAAATTGCCTATATGTGAATCATTCGGTAGCTTCTGTTTCTTAGATCAATTTTATTTTATTATCATTACGATAATAATTTTTATACCCTGTACCGTATGGTACTAAGGGTATATTAAGTTTGTGCAAGCCGAAAATGTATGTAACATATAGAAGGAGACGTCGGAGACATCCCAAAGTTACCTAAAATATGATCAGGGTGAATAGAGAAGTCGATATACCCATGTCCGTCTGTCCGTCTGTCCGTCTGTCCGTCCGTGTGAACGCCTAGATCTCAGAGGATGGTAAGAGCTAGAGTTACCAAACTTTCACATTAGATCCCATATTATTCCATAGGAGGCAAGTTTATTTTATTTTTGATATCGGGGATAACATAGACTCCCATGGGGGTGTTTGAGACGACCTCGAAAAAAAAAGCGTTTTAGATGAATAATTCGTTTGTTTATGAAGATATCGTAACGAAATTTGGCAATCGAAAGTTTTTTATAGTTCCCAATCACTGTACCAAATTTGATCAAAATCGGTTGACTATATCATATAGCTCCCATAGGACCGATCGGCCAAAATAACTTTTTAAAGAAAAATTGGCTATATTTCGTTTTTTAATTTCCTAACCAGATTTGGCGTTTGGAAATTTTTAGACCACTTAAGCAATGTGCCAAATTTTAACAAAATCGGTGGACTCTATCATATAGCTCCCATAGGTCCGATCTTCCAAAACATCGATTTTTTAACAAAATTTGTTGTGTTTCGTTTGTTTGTTAAGATATTGGGACCAAATTTGACATTCGTGAGTATTTTATAGTTCCTAAGCACTGTACCAAATTTAATCCAAATCGTTTGACTAGATCATATAGCTCCCATAGGACCAATCGTTCCAAAAACACGTTTTTTATACAAAATTCGATGTGTTTTGTTTGTTTGTAAGATATTTTGGAAATAAATTTGAGCATTCATATCTTTTTTAAGGTATTAACACTGTGTCAAATTTTATTGAAATCGGTTGACTATATCATATAGCTCCCATAGGAACGATCGGTCAAAAAAAAATTTTTGCTTAAAAATTCTTCTGTTTTTGGTTTTTTGTGAAGAAATCGGACTTTATTACAAGCTAGTGGTACAGGGTATCCTAAAGTCGTCCGCGCTCGACTTTACGTCCGCTATTTTTTTAATATTTATATATATTTAATTTTACGACGAAATTTTTTAATCGCAAAATTTGCTGTTTTAAAGCCTGTGTACTTAAAATTTTGCAAGGTTCTTAATAAGATTTGTCAAATCAATCAAAAAATTTATGGTCAGACTTACCCCACCATTTCGAAAGTGACAAAAATATCCGTTTTTTTAAATGATAATATCTCAAAAATTAATAATAGTCGGCAGAAATCGGTAGTTCTAGAAATTTGGTGCAAAGTTTTAGCCATTGCATTTTATAGCCAAAACCTAGGTCGGATTTACCCCATCATATTTGAAAACCCCAACATTTAATTCTATTTTTTATTTATAAATGAAAAGCCGTTGATTTTAGATCATATCTGTCAAATCAACAAAAAACAAAATTTACTGTCGGACTTACCCCATAATTTTTAAAAGCCGCAAAAATTGAATTTTTTTGATTTATAAACGAAAACCGTAAAATTTTGAACATATCTTCTAAATCAATCAAAAACAAATCTAAATTACCCCATTATTTTTGAAAAGCACAAAAAATTTTTTTTTTTTTCAAATGATCATATCTCAAAAATTAATAATGGCTGGAATAAATCGTTAGTTCTAAAAATTTAAGGCAAATCTTTAGGTTTTTTTTGGTACATAAACCTTTGATAGCAAAAAAACTACTACTAGGTCGGATTTGCCCCATTTTACTCTATACTTTACTTAATTGTTTAACTCAGGAATGCATGCTGGTAAAAAATTCTTGTTAAGCTTATTTTTAAAAACCTTTTTATGCTCCGGTCAATACATTTGGAAATTTTGATTGAGCCATATTTTCTAAAATAAGCTTTAAAGTTATTTGGTCAGGCATTATTTTTATAATATCTTATTATACAACAAAATATTTGGTATGTATAATTTCGTCTTCAGAAAAGAATTTACAAAAATTAGGCTTTCTTATTTACTATAAGAATTGGAAACATCTGGCCATACTGGCAAACTTCCAGACCGTTTTTCCCAAAAAAATTATGTTTTGGTTTCGAAATCTCTATTTACCTAACTGACAAACTGCAAAAAATTCTGCTTATTTACTGTGAAAAGTTTAACGCCCCAAAATTTTGCTTTATCTTTAATAATCATAAATTTTTACGACATAATTAGTTCCAGCCGATAAGCAACAAATTAGATAATTAATTAAGTGATATGTTTTCGGAGTCATGCAGGAAATATATAATATATAAATTTTTATGGCAATGACGCTTTCGGCCTTAAACGAAATTACGTGCAAAAATAAACTTGGGTAATTTTTAAAGCTATAGATTATGACAGGAAATTGTGATCGATTGTTTGGATGTTTTATGCCAAGATCGTACAATGCTGACTAGGCCAAGGTGATAATACTAAGGGAACAAAAATTTCTTAGTATGAATATACGAACTAAATTTGAATATTTCAAAGCCCACTTTATAAGGTTTTTACTTTAGCGGCCTAAAGTTTTCCGAACGCATGAATTTTTTTTATTATTTTTTTTTTAACATATTTATTCGTCGACGGTGACGACAAATTCGTTTCGTATCCATAATAAGCGATGTTTAAAAGGCATTACCTTTTTTGGATAGAGGCGTCGTATCCATATATGGATCTGGGTATGAGTAGTAACCCAGTCCATTGATACTTTGATACCTATCAAGACACTACCGATCGAAAGTTTATGGTCAGTGACTGTGTTTTTCTCAAGAACGCAAATTTTAAGTGTCGGAAAACTTTCAATCAGCAGTGTATTTTTGTTCTAGGGAGCTTTTCTTTGTCTTGTAGATTTCTGTGCACCTAGATGACGCATTCTTAATAAATTTCATCCCTACAACATCTTTGTCATTGAAGATTTAGTCTTGACATCTTTAGCTGGTGCAACAATCCCCTGCTGTAGAATCTCTGATAATCTCTTGTATAAAAAAGTCAGCTTAATCTTAATCTTATCTGCCTACACAACGCAGCTTCTCTACAGATAACAAGTAAAGTAAATATCTATTCTACAGTGTCATCCAAATTAATTGGCACAGCGTCTTTTTATTAGCTGTAAAGTTATTTCTAAATATTCTTCAACTTCAGATGATGTTTGTAGAATCCCTGATAATCTCTTGTATAAAAAAGTCAGCTTAATCTTAATCTTATCTGCCTACACAACGCAGCTTCTCTACAGATAATAAGTAAAGTAAATATCTATTCTACAGTGTCATCCAAATGTATTGGCACAGCGTCTTTTTATTAGCTGTAAAGCTATTTCTAAATATTCTTCAACTTCAGATGATGTTTGTAGAATCTCTGATTATCTTTTGTATAAAAAAGTCAGCTTGAATGGATCTTATCTGCCTACACAACGCAGCTTCTCTGCAGATAACAAGTAAAGTAAATATCTATTTTACAGTGTCATCCAAATTAATTAATTAATCTTCATCTTCCGATGATGTTTGTGGATTTGATACTTTTGGCAAGCTTTTTAAACATTCTGGCTTAAGTCTCTTGATAAATTTCCGAAATAAATTCCATATTCATTATTTTCTTAAGCTGACTTATAGCAAATGGAAAATCTTCTAATTTAACTGTTCAACTTCAGATGTTCTTTGTAGATTTTATTTTTTTTGGCAAGCTCTCTTTAACATTCTCCCTCGCTTAAGTCTCTTGATAAATTTTCGAAATAAATTCCATATTCATTATTTTCTTAAGTTGTCTTATAAGAAAAATGAATTCTACAGACTTAATTCTTCATCTTCGAAAAATGTTTGTATATTTGATGTTTACTTAATCTCTCTCTTGATAAATTACAGAAATAAATTAAATTTTCTGTAACAAAAAGAAAATCTTCTAATTGAACTCTTCATCTTCAGATGATTTTTGTAGATTTGATGTTTACTTTTGACAAGCTCTCCTTAACATTCTCTCTCGCCTAAGTATCTTGATAAATCTCAGAAATAAATTCCACATTTGCTTCAGTTAAAATCTACAGATTTTTCTTGAAGAACTATAGACAATGAAGAGAGAGTTTTTTCAAAGTATTATATCAAACACAAGATCAGTTACCTGTTTTGGAAATAGATTCTTAGTTTAAAAGAAACTACAAACAAATGTTATATACCTTCCATTTAAAAGTAATTTTTTTTCTCCAATAATCTTCAGATAAAGTTTACTTTGGCAGAAGAATTGCTACTGTCGTCCTTTTCTGCTCCCCTAGGCTAGAAGAATTAATGCTGTAGCATATATCTTCCAAATTTGATCAGTTATGTCTTCTAAACAGATGACGTTGCGTTTGAATTGTTTGAAGATCTCAATAGCCGAATCGATGGAAGCTTTTTTTGCTTTCTAGACGATGTTCCTTTATGTGTTTTTAATAGATAGAAGAGTTGATACTGTACCAAATATTTTCAAAATTTGATGAGTAATGTTTTTTCTTTTTGAAGAATTCAATCGCAGAATCAATTAAATCTTTTGTACTTTCTGAACGTTGCACCTTTATGGATAGATAAGATTCGTATGGTAGATGATTGTCAAAACCAGTTCCAACTCTAACCATACTCAAGTGGTAAATCATATATACTATTCTATTATATTCATGTTCAACCTCAAAGAATATATTAGAATAAAAATCTGCGCAACACTGAAGTACGAGTTTTGTTGGATTTTAAGAAAACTGATCTTCCTTCAATTGAGCTGTAGAGACCTCTGATTATAAGAAGACTAAGATGTAAAGACCTCTGTCGTCTCCTCATAGCTTTAAGCTTGGCGCTTTGGTATAGAAACTGCAGATGCGAGAATACTTAAAAACATTCCAAAGATCTCTGGCACGGATAGAGCCCCTATGCTCTACTGGGAGTAAAGGATTACAAAAGAGAGAAGACGGATAAATATCCAGCGGCTCCGCTGTCTCGGTTGCTAATGGGGGATGAAGATTTAGGGAGTAAGGTTATGGTGTTGTTGTGGGAGTACAGCTGGTAGGTAGATCTCTGTTGCCTCTGTAGGAAGCTAAAAAGCCAGAAGGGGCATTATAAACTGACTGAAAAGAAACCGAAGATCTTTGACTAAGATAAAGCCAATCAAGTTCTTTCGACTTGGCATAAACATATACGACGAAGCCGAAGGTTTAGGACTGTATCGCTCGCATTCCGAGGTTTCTTAGATACTTTTGTAGTCATGGGGTTTGAAAAGAAAATGATGGCTGTCTGGGCCTTCGACTCCCTAGCATGGTAGTAGATGTCCACTTAAGTCTGAGGGGCCGCCTTCTCACATTAGCTCACCCCTGGAAAGGGGTATCCAGGGGCTAACCAAGAGGGTAACTAGCGTAAAGCTGGAGGTTGTGAGCACCTTGGATCGGCCAGTTAGGGAATTGTCGCTGGTCACTCCCGTGTGTCATCAGACAACTATCCGCGCAAGTGCACCCCAAAGACCGTCACCACCGAATTGGAAGGTTTGATGTTTCTTAAATTCTTATCATCGAATGCACGGAATTTTTCGACTAAAAATTTGTTTTTCTGAGAACTTGCTCTATAGTGCTCAAACAACAATCAAAGGTTTCGATAACACGATAAGCAAAAAATAGGCCTTCAAGTTTATTTTCTTAATCTTTACTCAGTAGTTTGTTTTTTTGTTTAGATACAAGCTTTAGAGTTTCTGAACACGACCCTTATGGTTAACAGAATTTTTGGCCAAAAAAGTTATTATAGTACATAGTATATGATTTGATGGATGTGTCTGTAGCTTTGGGTCTGCCCTGGCAACAACAGAAGAGACACCCACATCTTTTTTTTTTGCCACACACGTATATATACCTATGTACATATTTACACTCACAATACGGATGCAAAAACTTGCTAAAACTTACTTGAAACTGGCTAAGTATCTTTATATATATATATAAGGTTAAGTATATATATACATAAGCATCTATGTAAATAGTAAGTAGCTCGACTTGTATTGGTGGTCATTCAGCCAGCCAGCCAGCCAGCCAGTCAGTCAGGTGGAGGCGTCTATTGAGGACTTTGAATTGAGGGTGTTTGTTACACCTACATCCAACATCCATTAGTTGACTTTCTTTAATAATTTTATAAATTAATTTTTTAATATTATAGACTGTACATAGCTGAGTCTATTAGATTTGTAGAAGCAGAAGAAGAGCAAGTAAGATTTACTCTTAAGAGGTGGCTAAATTTTTAACTTCCACTCAATCAATCCTCTGTTGGGTATTGGGGCACTTCGACGAACGAGCGAGCTTACCTTTAGGTTACGTATAAAAAAAGATCCTTCTCTTATGCCAAATTAGGGAAGAGTCAAAGCTAAGGCGGAAATAGAATGAGTACTGTGTCGTCTCTGGGTAACGTAGCCTGCTTTTAGGTATATCATTCTTTGAAGATCTGGACAGTCTGGCAAATGTAATCAAAGCGCATCTGCCCACGTTCGATGAATCCTCAAAATGGTTCTGCATGAAGAAAGACTTAGGAGACTAGGGATGCCCATCAGCTCTGACCTTCAAAATCATAAGCCCCCCAATCGTCTCTGGGTAACGCAGCCAGCTTTTGGGTAAGTCAATGTTTGAAGATCTGGGCAGTCTGGCAAATGTGATCATAGCGCATCTGCCCACGTTCGTCGAATCCTCAAAAGGGTTATGCAAGGAGAGAGGAGACTTAGGAGACTGGGAATATCCACAAGCTAACCCATGCTCCTTGGGTCATCTCGGTTTATTGACTCATCATAACCTTCGTTAAGCAGCTATCATCGCTCGCTTCCCATGTCATCGAAATATAGACACTCAAACAGGATTGGCTGGACTGGTTTACGACAGTCTAGCAGCTCCTGATAAAGTTCAAGAAAATCTCCGATCAGGGCAAGAATTTCCTTGCCATACTTACTGAGCTACTTACGGGACACTGGGCATTGTAGATTCTAACATCTTTAGATTCTGTGCAAGGGGCGTGTAAGCCTCCCAACACATACTTTTAGCGTGTGACGCTCTCCTAGAAGAAGGGCATCCCTCTTCAGCGATTATAGAATATCAATGCACGACGTAACTGAACTAGAACCAGCCCAGATAAGGAACTCTAGAGCTAGTATAGAGCACTATAGATCCTTAGAGTCGTAGTGCAGTTTTTTCCTTGCAATTATTATTTTTATCATTTATGTATGAAGTTATATACATGACTTATCCATCATCCAATTAAATATGGAGATTCTCATTCATATGAGTCTAAAGATAAAGGAGCTGTTACTTCGTTTAACCCTACCTTTACGAAAAACCTACAATTCTCGAAGAATACAAAATATTTGACAGTTGATAGCGTCGGCCAAAGCACCAAATGTTCTTCTCCTTCTTCGGTTTTGTGCCAATCGCTTCACTTCACTCCAAGAACATCCTGATTCTTCTGGTTCTGGGTCACACCCTGCTCAAATACTCTGCTAAATTAAGTACGAAAGATCTCAGCAACCTTTTAGCAAAAAAAAAGACGAAAGAAATCGCCCTGTTCGTTTGTCCATCTTGTTTCTGGAAGATAAACAAAGCTGGGATCATGAAATTATGTCACAAGGTGTCTCTTATGCTCTAGTCTTTCACTTGCATGACCCATTGAACTCTGCTGTTTACTCCCAGTATTTTTGTTGATTACCCATAGATGATTAGATTTTAGCTCCTCTTATCCGAAACCAAAAAAAAATCGACTTGAAGATTGAATGAAATTACATTTGGATCGAGTATTAAAAAAAAATTTATGAGCATTATAAAATTGCTGTGTTATATGGACATGGCAAAATACAGGAAATCTTTTACGATAAAGGAGTGTACTAGCAAAAAAAATATACCAAAAGCAAGAAGTTTTTAATAGAATAGCGGACTATATTTTTTGTATAACTATTTGGGAAGAAGTTACAGTCAGCCAAAAAAAGATTTTTCACTTTAGGTAGAAGCAGCTTTTTCAATCCTCCGGCTTAAAACTAGAGATAAAACGGATAGCATTTTGGCCAGATACCAGATATTCGGCCAAACATGTGGCCGGATAGCCAGATATTCGGATTCCTATACGGCCGAATAGTAGTTATCCGGTATTCGGCCGGATACCGGATATCCGTTTCATTTCTACTCAAAACTCTTCTCTTAGCAATTTATAACTACACAAAAAATTTCAATAATCGGAAATTGGAGTTTTCTCGAAGAACTTTATCTTTAACTAACTAAATCTTTGCAGAGTTCTCATCTCAAATCATGGGTATGCTTCCAAGTTGCTTAGAACATCTTAGTACGAATTTCGAGTTTTCGCAGCGAGTTTCATTTTAAATGATGGGAATGTTCTCAAGTTATATAGAACATCTTAGAAAGAATTTCGAGTCTTCGCAGAGGGTCTCATCTCAAATCATGGGAAAGCTCTCAAGTTGTATAGTATATCTTAGGCTGAACAACAAGTCTTCTCAGAGAGTCTCATCTCAATTCATGGGAATGCTCTCAAGTTGTTTAGAGCATCTTAGGAAGAATTTCGAGCCTTCTCAGAAAGTCTCATCTCAAAGAATGCTCTCAAGTTGTATAGAACATCTTAGTACGAATTTCCAGTTTTCGCAGCGAGTCTCATTTCAAATGGTGGGAATGCTCTCAAGTTGTATAGTATATATTAGGCTTGAATATTGAGTCTTCTCAGAGAGTCTCATCTCAAATCATGGGAATGCTCTCAAGTTGGATAGAACATCTTAGAAACAATTTCGAGACTTCGCAGAAAGTCTCATCTCAGAGAATGCTCTCAAGTTGTATAAAACATCTTAGTACGAATTTCGCAGCGAGTCTCATTTCAAATGATGGGAATGCTCTCAAGTTGTATAGTATATCTTAGGCTGAACATCGAGTCTTCTCAGAGAGTCTCATCTCAAATAATGGGATTGCTCTCAAGTTGGATAGAACATCTTAGAAACAATTTCGAGACTTCGCAGAGAGTCTCATCTCAAACCTTGTTGTATAGTATATCTTAGTCAGATTTGAGTCAACTGATGTGCTTGGGATGCCTTAATCCTACAATTGTGATTCAAAAAGCTCAGGTTTCTGAAATACTGTGGAAATTTAAGAGGGAAAAAAGACTGAGAGAGAGCCACACGGTGATGATTCCGGGAAACAACAAGCTAATTGTTTGCGAGTCTCTATAAAGCTTCTTGGGTAGCGAAATCCGAATCCAAACTTAAAAAAAAGTCAATAGCTCCTAACCTTGAAAATAACTCGAATCTTCGATAACCGATTTTTGTACATCAATGTTACAATTAAGAAAATTGTAAGGTATCTCAAAGTCGACTTGTTCCGGACAATATACAACCCACTTATTTTTTTTTATTATTATTATTTACATGACTTTTTGCGCCTTTTCTTTTATTTTATCTTTATTTTCTGCCACTTTAAGCTAACAAAAGCAAAATGCTGTTTGCTCTCTTTATATACTGATGCATATATACATAAACATATACATATATATACATATTATATACTATGTATGTGTTTGGGCTGTCAATTGTTTGAATGATTATGCTTTTTTTTATTGCTATGTGATTTCCTACGCATATATCTATGTATATATGTATTAGATAAATATGTATATAATGTACAAATGTATATGTGCCTTTGTGTACTACTTATTAAGTATTATTATTATTATAACTTGCTTATTATTATTTGTTGCGTCTGGTTACGACTTAGCTACAAATTGTTTTCTATGAATTTATAGATAACAAATATTTACATAGTACGACCGAATTTCTCGGAAATATAAATCAACGTTGAAACCACCAATTACGGGAGCGAGCGTACGCATGAAATGCTGTCAAATGTTTCGGCAGAAACTTTAAATTAAATTTTATTTGGTAGAATTCTGGAATTCAATAAGGGCGGAAGAACAATATTGACAACATTGGTGTAACGTACATAGCATAGATAAAGAAAAAAGTGCCCTTAAAAGTGGATAACCAGACTAACATAAGATATTGGGTATCTAGCAATTAGTTGTCCGAAGTAAAAGTAGTTCAAGGTTATAACTATAGCCTATAACCGGAGGACGATCAAGACGCTTCCAACGAGACCATATAAGCCAAATTATAATAAGCGCTTTACAAGTTCTGGGAGAACAGATGAACATAGGTTATAGCTCTAGAGGCCGCCATATTTAATTTTATTTAACATCATATAGCCTATAGCCAGTGGACGGTCAAGACGCTTCCAACGATACCATATAAGCCAAATTATAATAAGCGCTTTACAAGTTCTGGGAGAACAGATGAACATAGGTTATAGCTCTAGAGGCCGCCATATTTAATTTTATTTAACATCATATAGCCTATAGCCAGTGGACGGTCAAGACGCTTCCAACGATACCATATAAGCCAAATTATAATAAGCGCTTTACAAGTTCTGGGAGAACAGATGAACATAGGTTATAGCTCTAGAGGCCGCCATATTTAATTTTATTTAACATCATATAGCCTATAGCCAGTGGACGGTCAAGACGCTTCCAACGATACCATATAAGCCAAATTATAATAAGCGCTTTACAAGTTCTGGGAGAACAGATGAACATAGGTTATAGCTCTAGAGGCCGCCATATTTAATTTTATTTAACATCATATAGCCTATAGCCAGTGGACGATCAAGACGCTTCCAACGATACCATATAAGCCAAATTATAATAAGCGCTTTACAAGTTCTGGGAGAACAGATGAACATAGGTTATAGCTCTAGAGGCCGCCATATTTCATTTTATTTAACATCATATAGCCTATAGCCAGTGGACGGTCAAGACGCTTCCAACGATACCATATAAGCCAAATTATAATAAGCGCTTTACAAGTTCTGGGAGAACAGATGAACATAGGTTATAGCTCTAGAGGGCGCCATATTTCATTTTATTTAACGTTATATAGCCTATAACCGGAGGACGATCAAGACGCTTTCAACGATACCATATAAGCCAAATTATAATAAGCGCTTTACAAGTTCTGGGAGAACAGATGAACATAGGTTATAGCTCTAGAGGCCGCCATATTTCATTTTATTTAACGTTATAAAGCCTATAACCGTAGGACGATCAAGACGCTTTCAACGATACCATATAAGCAAAATTATGATAAGCGGTTTACAAGTTCTGAGAGAACAGATGAACATAGGTTATAACTCTAGAAGGCGCCATATTTAATTTAATTTAACATCATATAGCCTATAGCCAGTGGAAGGAAGATCAAGACGCTTCCAACGATACCATATAAGCCAAATTATAATAAGCGCTTTACAAGTTCTGGGAGAACAGATGAACATAGGTTATAGCTCTAGAGGGCGCCATATTTCATTTTATTTAACGTTATATAGCCTATAACCGGAGGACGATCAAGACGCTTTCAACGATACCTTGTTTGACTAATTATGATAAGCGGCTTACAAGTTCTGAAAGAACAGATGAACATACATATTGGTCGAAATCGTTACCCTAGTTTTGATTTCGTCGTAGTCGCATAAAAAACTATCTTCATTTCAACAATCTAATATGCACTATATATTATGAACCATTCAAAACTTATGCGCATTTTAAAAAATTGAGTTCTGGGAATTGTACGAGATAAGATTGAGGTTTATTGATTGCCGATTCAAGATTAAGTAACAAGTTTTTGATACAGTCCCATTAACACAAAGTTCAGCGATTTCCTTAAAGATAGATTTCCCAGAATTAATTTCTAAGTTGCTATAATAAATAATAATAATGATTTTGTTGCACGTTTTGGAATTGATAGAAATGCTTTTGATCGATGTTAAAATCTCTTTGGCAGTATTTTTGAATTACTGTCAGAAATAGTTAAAAAAAAATACTTTAAGAAATATATCCCAACGAAGTTTGAAGAACGATCTCTGCTTATATAAATCTTAGAGATCTTAGAGATGGTAAAAGCTAGAACAACAAAATTTTCGGTTTATATCCAATATTAGCAAGTCACGGGGAACAAGTTTATTTTATTCATGTATATATAAAGCTCTTATCGGGTCATATTGTAGCAACCCCAAAAAATACAAAACGTTTTAAAAACATAATTCATTAATATAAAAATACAGATATCTCAATTAACTGGAGTGTTGGAAAGTTTTTTGAAGTTCCTGAAATTGTTTCAAATCGTTTGACAATATCAAATAGTATCGATTGGTCAAAAAAAAAATGTTTTAAGATCAAAATTTGATAACCAACTTCGTCAGTCAAAAGATTTTTGGAGGAACATACTGCATCGGGCCGGGTTTTATAAAAATTTGGGCCCGTAGCTCTCGGAGGAGCCTGGACTTTTTTAGATCTTCATTGGAGTTTTATGAAAAGCATTATTATGATTTTATCAAATCATCAATTCTCTCCGAAATGCTTTCTTTACTTTTTATTATGTTGATCTTACACTTTTACAACAATTATATGTATTTTCATGAATTAAGAAAAAGTTATAGGGGCCCGGATCCGAATTTTCCCCCGGGGCCTGGATATTCTGTCTAAGGCCCTGCCTAGAGGTTTACTTCCGCATTTTTTGCGGAAAAACTTGTAATTCGGAACTTATTTTGATCGAATAAATGTTTCAACTTCTTCAAAAAACTTTTCGAGTATTTAGAATAGAATTTTTTTCTTGGTACATCAGTTCAGAACATATAGCATCATTTTCTCACATTGTAATTTGGAACTTATTTTGAACGAATAAATGTTTTAACTTCTTAAAAAAAAACTTTTCGGGTAGATTTGAGCTTTCTTTTCATCATGGATAGCTCTCAAATACTTTTGAATTGTTCGGGTTAAATTTTTCCAAATGTTATCCAAACGTTTCTATAAAATCTTCAATTTCTGGAAAACTACCTTTTAAATTTCTTCAAAATCTTTATTTCTGAAACCAAATAGTTCCTAAGATTTGTTTATTTCGAGTTTTTATTGGATTTTCGAAACTCATTTTATAAAAAGCCGCAAATTACCTTTAAGTAATTTTATAGTGAAAGTTCACACAGTTAATTTTCAGACCAAAATACCCAAAACTCATTACGTCATTATTTTCAGTTTTAGACCTATTATTTTCTCATAAGTGTATAATATTTATAATTATCATATATTATGTTTGTACATGATGTGCATTTTCTAATGTTTAAAATTCTTGGCCCCCCAAATCGACGCTTAGACCTTTAGCTTTTTAGGGGAAAGGGAAAGCAACGATCCAAAAACTTTTGTTTGTCTTTTTAAGGTTTAACATACTTTTCAATTGGCGTCGTATTTCCGTAAAGCTATAAATTATGCGATTTGAAGGTAATCATATTGCAGTTTTGATACCAAATACACCAACTGTACTTTTTTGGTATTAAGTTCCCTTTTCTAAAATCATCAATTAAAATATTTCGATTTACCCGATGATTCCCAAAATCTAAAAAGATTTTTATTTTTAAGTTGAACTTAAGTCCACATATCGGTAATGCTTTAAAAATAAAAATTAGCTTAAAGGTTTTTTTTGAAAATCGGTAAAAATCTCTTAATTCTGAAAAAAGACACAATGCAGTTTAAGAACAACAAAAATATTTTCAGAACTAATTAAAACTTACTTGTGGAAAAAAAAATTTTTAACTAGAAGTTCTTATGAGATCAAATTAGATCACAAATTCTCAAACCATGATAAAAAATGTTTCAAGATCTAAAATGACCAAAAATAAAAGATTCTTAGCGTGAGGTGTCAAAAGAATCAGCATGAAAAGACAAACAGCAAAAAAAAACACCCTATATACGATTATTTGCCAGCAACAGTCCATTATAAGGACTTATCTTATTATCTGTGTTGTCTTAAAGTTAACAATAAGGGTAACCTTCTCATGCCCTTGCATTTGTGCATTCCAAAGGGAATGGAAAAAAATAGGATGCTGTATTGCACTCTCTTATATAACCACGCTTCAAAAATAATATTAAAATTCCCGGAACTTGGTTAACTACAAACGTAACAACATGGCAAAAACATTTCAAACAAAATTTCTGCTTCATTTCGAATTGCACTTTTTTAAGTAGAAGTTCTATTCCAAGAAATAGATTTGTTCGAATTCGTTGGAATTTTACTTGTGGCGCAATTTTATATAAAATTTCCCGTGGGCGGGCGCTGGAGGGGCATCTCTTAATGGAAACAGATGCCAACTGTTGCGTAAATTTTAATTAAATGGAAAAGTAATTTCTGTGAAAAGAGAAGAGGAACCAACTTTGATTCCATGAAAATTGGTTTGCATGAAAATCCTGCTGCGATTGCAACGTTGTCCAACACTGTTGATAGAAAATCCAATTAGGTGCAGCTTAAAAAAATTGTTGTAAAAAAGAAAAACATTTTATATTTCATTGGAATTCTATTTCGAAAATTTATTTGCCCACAAAAGAAAGTTCCATTTAAAAAAAAATTGAATTTTATTTTATTTAATGGAAGCAATGGTCTGAAAATACCAGAAAAATGTAAAGATTAGAATTGAATATTAAATGTTGAAATAAAACTAAAAAAAAACACACAAATTTAAAAAAAAAAATTAGTTGGTTCTAAAATTGTCGAAAAACTTGTTTAAATAATTTTTTAGCTTTAATTTTGTTCGTTTTTGAAGAGTTTTTGATCTTAATAAAGATTTTCTCATCTATAATAATGAAAGCACTGAACTTCAGACAGACCAACTTAATGATAAGAATTGAATATTAAAATGAGACCGAACAAAATTTAAAAAAAAACGGAACCAAATTTAATTTTCGAATTTTTTTACAATTAAAAAAAATATATTTTTGTTCTGAGATTACCAAAAAACCAAAAAAAAATAAAAATATTTTTTTAGTTTTATTGTTGGTATTAATTTTAAAATATTATATTATATTTTGTACGTTTTTAAGAGTTTTTGATCTCATTCCAGAATCTTAGAAATCGTATTTTGGTTTTAAGATTGCCAAAAATCTTGCTTAAAGAATTTTTTAGTTTTCTTTTTGGTATTACTTTTAAAGTATTTTGTACGTTTTCAAGAGTTTTTGATCTCATTCCGCATTCTTAGAAATCGTATTTTGGTTTTAAGATTGCCAAAAATCTTGTACAAAGAATTTTTATACCCTGTACCGTATGGTACAAAGGGTATATTAAGTTTATGCAAGCCGAAAATGTATGTAACATATAGAAGGAGTCGTCGGAGACACCCCAAAGTTACGTAAAATATAATCAGGGTGAAGTCGATATACCCATGTCCGTCTGAGCGCCCGCCCAACTGTCCGTTTGAACGCTTAGATCTCAGAGATGGTAAGAGCTAGACTAACCAAACTTTTACATTAGATCCCGTATTATTCCATAGGAGACAAGTTTATTTTTTTAATATCGGGTTTAAATTATATAGTTCCTATAGGAGTGTTTTAGACGACCTCGAAAAAAATTAAAAGTTTTAGATGAATAATTCGTTGAAGATATAGTAATCAAAATTGGCATTCGAAAGTTTTTTATACCTCCCAAGCACTGCACCAAATTTGATTAAAATCGGTAGAATATATCATATAGCTCCCATAGGACCGATCTTGCAAAAAACCGATTTTTTAACAAAATTTTTTGTGTTTCGTTTGTTTGTTAAGATATTGGGACCAAATTTGACATTCGTGGGTATTTTATAGTTCCCAAGCACTATGCCAAATTTCATCAAAATCGGTTGACTAGATCATATAGCTTCCATAGGACCAATCGGTCCAAAAACACGTTTTTTATACAAAATTCGATGTGTTTCGTTTGTTTGTAAAGATATTTGAACTAAATTCAGCATTCAGATCTTTTTTAAGGTATTTAAGATCTGTGTCAAATTTTATTGAAATCGGTGGACTATATCGTATACCTCCCATAGGAACGATCTGTCAAAAAAAAATGTTTGCTAAAAAATTCTTCTGTTTTTGGTTTTTTGTGAAGGAACCGGATTTTCTTGCAAGCTAGAAGTACAGGGTATCCCAAAGTCGTCCGCGCCCGACTTTAGGTACGCCATTTTTGATATTGCTTTACGAAATTTTGTTCCATATTTCAAGAGTCTTTGATCTTATTAAAGATTTGATTTTTACGAATATTGAAAATTGCAATTCTAAATTTTTTGTCTTAATGAAAGAAATTCGAAAACGAATTCGCACATTTTATTTGAATTCATTTTAATTTCAAGAGTTTGTCAACTTATTAAAGATTTGATTTTTACGAATTTTGAAAATTTCAATTCTAGTTTTTAAAATTTACAGAAAATAATTAATTGTTTATGATAATCATTGATGATTGAGTTTTTTTTATTTTTAATTTAAATTAAGAAGAATTCGTGATTTCATAGTACCATAAGATTGACAACATCTTAACTAAAGATTGACGCAAAAGAGAGCTCTCCAGCATCAAATCGTGACGAATTAGAGGAAAAAAAACCTTGAAATAATCGCTATCAAAGCAGACAGAAGAATTCAAGAATTCATCGTTCCATTTAAAACAGCTCAACTTAAGATTGACGTAAAAGAGAGCTCTCTTCAGGAACATCATCTCAACAGCTGAGAAGTATTTAAATTTTATAGATTTCAAGATCGGGAAACTAAGCGATAATCCGCACAATGGTAATAATCTCTATGAATGCGGGCAGAAGAATTCAATTCATCGTTTACAAACATCGTTTCTTAACTGAAAAGTGGTCTTTGCAGGTTTTCTAGGTTCCTAGTCGAAAAATCTCAAAAATTTCCTTTTCCTATGTAGAAAATCAAGACCATTTTATGAACTTTTTATGATTCCAAGAAATTTGTTTCAGCAGAGGGAACATTTAATGGAGAATATCGTCTAAAAGTTTCACATAGTTTTTAGACCTAAATTATTCGTTTTGGACACGAACACTGCAAATTTACAAATTTTTGACGAAATATTATTGACCCACCCCCGTATTCGTCGGGACTAGCAATATGGTACTATTCTGTATTCCCAAGAATACAAACTTTCATAAAAGCAGCTTTTTACAATGATGTAATGGATGTTAAAGAACATCGCAAAAACTGAGTTTAAAAAGTCGATGGAATGAATGAAGTTAAATGGATAGGATAACCTATTCTTCCTAGGTATTTCTAATTGGAGAAGTCAAGCGCAAAGCAGAGGCGCCTGGCAAGAGCTGTAGAGATCGGCCGTAACCCGGGTACGGGTTGTCATGAATAAATGAAATCAAGCAAATTAGAGACCGCCAGCAAATTACGTGACGCGTTTAGGTGGAGGAGGGTCTTCAAAATAACAGGCTTACTCAGCGGGGTCTATCAATAATAGGGTCAATAATATTCGTTAGGTAAATAACTTTTTTTTCGATAAATAATGGACTCCCTCACAGAGGGTGGTCCCTCCTTCTTAACTGCATCAGCAGCGCAATAATCCTTGTCCCGAAAGCACTTGGATGCACTTAACTAGCAGCTGCTAAAGCCACTCCGGCCTTCACTGCTCAAATAATATATTTTTTTTTCGCCAAAATTACATTGGTTCACATGCGATTTTTTTTTTCTTTTTGTGCAATCTAAATTAAGTCAAAACCAAAGTGCGTCCAGTCCAGTCCAAACAAACAAAATGAAATTGTGTGGTTCCTTTGTTGTTGTTGTTGTTGTGCTGCTGATCCATCCATCGTATGGACGGACCGTGGACCACAGCACCGCAGCAATTTCAAATGAATATATCCGTAGTGATGAGTAGCCAGCCTCAGTTATGTGCTCTATGAGCATAGTACATATATACTATGCTATGTATATATGTACATGTATATAGCTAGCTATGGCATCGTACATAACCTTCACCCAGTTGGAAACGTTAAAAATTTCATTGCGGCATTTCGAATTGCATTCGTTGCCGCCGCCGCCGGTTGCTTTGCTGCTTGGCTTGGGTTGGGTATGGCGACAGTTTGCTCATCCCATCCCTGTCTTCATCCCGCCGCCGCCCACAAAGGCGGCGAGAAGGGTTCCAGTTTTAAGTGAACCGCGACGTGGATTGCTGCAGCAGACACACAGACAGACAGAGAGCATTACGTTTGCTTTTTGTATCAATGTCAGAGCTTTGGCATGTGGCGGCTGCCTGTAAATGCCCCACAAAGTGGGGCGCCTCAGGTCAGCACAAGATTAGGGTCACCCCAATGAAAAGGAAAAGCAAAAGCAAGACGGCGACTAAGCAAACCCAGCTAAGGTACATTTTCTAGTTGCAATTAATATTCTCTCCACCTATTCAATTACATTTTTTACTTTACATAACCAAACTAGCCGTACATATACTATATAGTACATAACGTCTATATACTTTATATACTACTTTGCATATAACAAAAAACTTATTTAAAGTCAACGTCCTCATCGTCAATTGCTTGTTTGTCTATTTACTTTGGCCGCTAGATGGCATAAGCAATTTGCTGCGGCTAGATGGCGCCAGCAAGCTGTTTGCCCAGGGCTGCCTAGACAAAATTTTACTAAATTTAACCCTAGTTTATCCCTAGAATGGCAGCATTTGGTCTGCACTAATCATTAGTTAGGGAGCCCTTTATAAGAGTATCGTGTTGGCTGTCTTTAAAAACCCAAACTTAAGTTCAGAACTAGTTCCACATTAAAGGGAGTATTATGAACGAACAGATATTTATTTGAATTGTTATCCATACGTACGACATGCCCGAGCCAGCGCAGACGTTGCATTGTGATGCGCTGGACAGATCTCAAATTCGGATAATCAATGCTGGATCATTATCATCATCATTTCTGTGTTTTACTTAAGTTTAAAATACGAACGCGTATTAAAAAAAACACCCTTAACAACTTTTGTTCTAAATTTAGCTCTTTTAAGGCTTTGGGATTTTTCCCATTAAAAAACAACTTGGTGCTTAATAGTCACGACACCAAAATCTATTTTAATTGGATTTATTTAGCTTAATTTTAACGTCTCTCTTCTCTACTCTTCTGCTTACAGGGTGGCTATCCAGCACGCCTAAAGAAAGTCTTAATCGTTACGGCCCCGCTGTGGTTTAAGGCGCCCTTCAAAATATTACGCCTATTTGTGCGGGAGAAATTACGTGAACGTGTTTTCACCGTATCGGTGCCACAGCTTAGCCTGCACGTGCCGCGCAAGGCGCTGCCCATACATCTCGGCGGCACACTGGAAATCGATCACGCCACATGGTTGCTTACTTGCCGCAAATCGATGACGAATCGTGAAGACGAGCTGCTTGCCAATATTGTGGGTGCCGCCGGGCCCGTAGCAGCAGTGGCACCAACAGCAGCAGCAGCAGCGACGACGACGACGCTGTTGAGCAACGGCGGCACAACAACAAATTCCGGAGCAACAACAATAATAAGCGCCGTGCATCAGTTGACCGAGAACAATACAACCGTGGTGACAGTCAGCGAGCACAATACAAATAATAAAACAACAACAGCAGCAGCCGGAGGAGACAGCCAAGCCGAACCCAACGAAAACATCACAATCAACGGACTAAGTCCAAGTCATCGTGCCACAACAAATACGCTCAAATTAAATACCAGCGGCATACAACAGACCAGCAACGGACCCGTTGGTGTTGGTCTTGGGGATAGTGCAGCGACAGCAGCGACGGCGGCGGCAACAGCAGCCAGCGGCGGTGGTGCGGCTGTGGTGCTCAACGGTAGTGGAGGCGGCGGCGTCGGTGTCGGTGATTTTTGGTCTGAGAATCCGCCAAGCAGTGCCTCTTCCGGGTTCAGTGATGACGACAGTCTGGCTGGCCAAGAGGGAGATCCAAAAACAATTGAACAAATTGTTCAAATGGTCAAGGAGCGCGGACGTCAGGGTTTAATCAAGGAGTATGCGGATATAAGGAATCGTGCGCCCGAGGGCACCTTCCAGAATGCACGGTAAGTGGGGTGGGTTAGGATAATAAGCTCAGAATGGTTAGGATGAGTTGTAGTTTAGGGAGCGAGTAAATGGATTACAGTGTGACCGCATTTGTGACGCTTACGAATTAGCACCTCCAAATCCTCTGTGCTGGCTGCCGTAGCAGGGGGATTGACCAATAATTGTTGGATACCTCTTGGAAACATGTTTCCATTATTGTTTTGTTCCATGCTATTTTGACATCTTTTATGAGAATCAATGAGAGTTGGGTTCAAAGATTCTTTAGTTAGAAGCCGACCCTGATATGGGAAAACAGATGGCAATTTGGCTGCCAAAAAGGCATCAGGGTTTGCTGTGGACTGCTCTTAGCTTCAGGTCTCTCCCTCGACCTTACCGGCATGGGTGGCCCTACCGATAGCTATGCTACCGTCAGCATCGCTCTTGGATTCATCGCCACTAATCAGGCCCCTTACCACGACAAGGTGGCAATCCCCAAGGGGGTCGCTCCGAAACAGACGCTGCCAAACTTTGGGATATCTTTAAATCATATAGGTATAACGAAGTAGCCCCACCGAAGCTCTCTCTCTCGCTAGCCCTAACCGTAGCTTCCCTGTGGGTTGTTTATCTAATCTTCAGTACGCTTGCTCAGGCCGCCAGGGTGTACCTGGACAGGTGTAACCTGTCTACCTCAGCTTCTCTAAAACCTAAAAGAGGCCGAGTCTAACCTGAGGAACAGACGCCTTCGCCGTAGCCTCTCGCTCCGAAACAGACGCTGCAAAACTTTAGGTGATTTTTAAAACATATATGACGAAGTAGCCCCACCGAAGCTCCCTCTCTCGCTAGCCCTAACCGTAGCTTCCATGTGGGTTGTTTACCTAATCTTCAGTACGCTTGCTCAGACCGCCAGGGTGTACCACTGGGAGAAGAGAGTAAAAGAGAACCTCCCCAACACCCCTATGTCCCACTGGGGATAACCGACATTGAATGTGAGAGTTAAGATGAGTTCAGTTTAAGAAGAGTATAGATGTATACGGTGTACCACTGGAAGAAGAGAGTAGAGGAGAAGATACCTCAGCTTCTCTAAAACCTCCTTTACACCCCTATGTTATGTCCCACTGGGGATAACCGGCATTGAAAGTGAGAGAGTTAAAATAAGTTCAGTTTAAGAAGAGTATAAATGTATACGGTCTCATTGGTGGTTACAGTGTGACCGCATTTATAAAAAAAATTCAATTAATTTTAATATATGCTATAGAGCTGCCTACCAATTTTTAGCTTATCAACGTTTTTCTATTTCCTTTCTCCAAAGTTTCATTTGTATTATCGATTTATCGATTAATTTATTTTTTTGCAAGCCAGAGCAGGTTGTGTTGTAAGAAACGTTTGAAATAGGTAGCTGCTTAGAATATGTTTAAATATTTACTTAAAATTTGAATTCTTCTCTTAAGACTACAGAAGTTTCTTGTTATTTAAGTCTACAAATATTATTATGATATTAATTTTATAAATTTTTCAGAATGCGCAACAATTTGACCAAAAATCGTTATACGGATGTACTCTGCTATGATCACAGTCGCGTTGTTTTAGCACCTGAAGATGACGATGAGGTCTCCGATTATATAAATGCGAATTACGTCGATGGCTACAAACAGAAGAATGCATATATTTCAACTCAAGGTGAGCAAAACAGGTTACTGGTAACAAAGAATTGGGTAGACTTGGTGTCTTAAAAGTGGTATTCCCCTGTGCCCGGAGTTTTCTCTGGGGCCCGGTGGACCCTCCGTTTGTCTCTATATAATAAAAATATATGAAATTAACGTTGAAAAATGTCTGGCTTGACCCACTTGTCAGACGTAGGGTTAAGCTAAATGTGTAATAGAGTTGCCGGTACATTTTCCCCCCGAGCATTTTGGTAATTGGCGATTGTGCTGGGTGGGACCCTTGGCTAATCTTTGGTACTCTCCCATTAAGCGCCCAGAATTACCTTAGCTACACTGCTGATCCTTGTCTTTGGCAAAAGTGTAAAAACGAAGATAAAATTTAATGTTTATGATGTAATTTAAGAATCCTTATGATGACTTATTTAAAGGGTTTTTCCGAAAGATTGGCGGACAAAAAATATTTATTTACAGAAATGTTACATACAGTCCAACATTCTTCAAAACGTGGTACCTTCTGCAGGATTTTCAGCTTTCTTTCGGAACTCTGTCTTTACGGCCTTTAATGAGGTACTTTCAGGGCGGGTTTAAGGCGGGAAATAGAAAAAAGTTCGACGGGTAACGTTGGGGCCATGGCTCGGCATGCTTTTCTGCCTCGACTTGCTCAGCTGTGCCTAGTGGAGCCATTCTACGTTTTGAAGATCGAGCTTAGCTTTATACACAATCGTCCATACGAGGGAGCTATGCAGTCAATCAACTACTCTACGAACAATTCCTGGAATACAAATTTTAGACCGCCATTACCGTCACGTTGATCCATTTTTTCCGCAAAACTTAAGCCCTCAAGCTTATACCATTTTGGATGTACGTTTAAGCCAAATTCTTTTTCGTCTTAGTTTTAGAGTCTCTCTCCATTTATCCCTCTCTACAACGACATCTCTCCAGTGTAGGAATCCTATTTTTCTGGGATCGGCTTCTACATCATACAACCATCGTTTCCTTGGGCGCCCTCTTCTTCCTCCAATAGGTTCCAATACAAAAGCCTTTCGACCTATTCTTCTTCAATTCCCATTTGCTGTTAGGCGTCGTGGTAGTCTCGGGATATCCATCTTCTCCAATTAGGTCGGTCCCGGCTCTCTCTTCTCATCTCTGCCAGGGTTCTGCTCCTCATCCCTCCCACATCCTGGATGCGATTTTCCCAAGTTTTTCGGGGTCTTGCCTTTCCATTCTCATTTCCAGTATCTGGCTTTTCTTAACTCGTCCATCCGATGTAGATGTCCGAACCATTTTAGCTGTTTCTCCTCGATTTCTTGTATAATCGACTTCTTCTGCTCTACTTCTGAACGTATTCTTTGATTTCTGACCATATCTCGCACGAGCTATTCTTTTTGTGAACAATTCTTAGCACATGACCCAGACACTTTATTCGCTGAATCTAGTATAAAGCCCAATTAGTTGGGTCAAATATTACTATCTTAGTAGGTGCCGATTTACTAGAGTACACTACAAATGAGTTCCAAAAGATGACGTACGACAAACTTAATTATATTTCTAGAGAGAGTTTCTGATCATTCAACTTGGGAACTGCCTTTTCATCCTTTGTGGCTCAGTTTATAATAGATTAAATCGATGCAATCAATCTTACTTCTCTCTCTCTCACTCTCTCTTTTTGTTTTATAGTCCATCTTGCTCTAATCTAAACATAAACATCAAATTAATATTGTTTTGTCTTTATTAAACAGGTCCATTACCAAAGACATCCCAGGACTTTTGGCGCATGATATGGGAACAACATTGTTTAGTTATAGTTATGACAACTCGCGTCATGGAACGAGGTCGCGTAAAATGCGGCCAATACTGGGAGCCGACTGAAGATAGTTCCTTAGAGTTTGGAAACTTTCATGTGCGAACAATTAGTGTCGAGAGCAATGAGGACTATACAGTTGCCTCGCTTGAATTGAGAAACATAAAGGTAGGTCCTTAAATCACCATTTCAGTCAAAGATATTAACTTTATGCTTTTACAGACTGACGAAATCCGGAATGTCTCTCATTGGCAATTCACCAGCTGGCCGGATTATGGTGTGCCCAGCTCAGCAATGGCCATGCTAAACTTTTTACAAAAGGTGCGCGATAAGCAAGCGGAGCTGGTGAGCGCTCTCTGCGATACCTGGGCTGGTCATCCGCGAGGTCCGCCCATTGTGGTGCACTGCAGCGCGGGAATTGGACGAACAGGTGTGTGTTTGTGAGCATGAACATGGGCGGATACATTGGAGAAAATTTCTACATCATGTTGAGGACTTCAATAAGTGTAGTTGTCGGATGCATTTTGATCTGGCGTGTCTATGCTATAAGCTGTAGTAGTAGTAATACGATAGTCCTTCTCGCCTAGTAGAGCTAAGGGCCTCAAGCCCTATATTATAGTGTTAGGTTGTATAGGCAGCTCAGATAGTTACTGAGATCACCCAGAGACCATGAGGTCCATTGTGTTGGATCAAAAGGAATTAAAGAATGCGAGGGATGGTGGAGGAGTATCAAAAATTGTACATCCCTATTCACGTAAGACTCACGTATGGCAGAACCATTCTGGTTTCCATGGTTTACCCAGAAACTGTGTTTGTTTTGTAATAAGCGGCATTCCGGGCCGTCGAATAGCAGGTGTTAGATGCTTTCAGTCTCTTCCTCATCTCTGCAGCTGTGGCAGAAATCGTGATGGAAAACGTGCAACCCCTCAGCCATATTGCCTTTGGTGCAGAGCCCCATCCTAGTCCAGTTTTTATGGAAGCGCAGGAGTTCGCTTTCGATCATATATCTCGGCCAGAGTGCTCGGGAGATGCAACAACCGGACAACATGTTCCATTCTCTCTCCGCTAGAGCTATAGCCATCTCCCTGGTTTGCGATACGACGTCCTGTACAGGGTGACCTTAAGAATAATTTTTTTTTTTGTAATGGTGGCTACTATCGTGGCATTATGTAAGGAATAATAATCGCATCGCTCTTTGTCCTTTGTTTCAAAATTTCGCAAAATGTTGGATGAATTTATATCAGTTTGAGTATCTGGACTTGCCCAAATTTTCGGGCTTCAAGCTATTGGGCTTATTAATCTGAGACTTGGGATGTTAGATTAGGTTAGGTTACTCCGCTTGAGCCCTGGAACCGGAGGATGCGGCTGTTGTTGTGGCAGTAGATGTACAACTGTCCTGACCTGCTCCAGCCAGTACAGCGGTGTAACTGCTGGCGATACGCAGACGGATATTATTCCCTACGGGCCCGCGGGTGGCAGCAGTTACGCTTTCCACCGTCGTTTGGGCTGACATCCCAGCCTGAGCTGTTTCCTTAGAGCACTCCAGCGCGCGTTTCTTGGGAACCACCCATAGCATTTTATGACTGCTGCCAGGCATCAGACTTAAAAATCCGGATACTGCGGCTCCTATAACACAGCTCAACATGGTTTAGTTGTTGGAAAGCTAAAGATCATTTCCGTAGTATTGTAATTTGCTGCGTAAAATCCGAATCCGAATCCGGGATTAGAATTGGCCCATCACATCAGGATTTTGAGTAGCCGAAAAACGTAATTATTTCCTACTTTTGAGGTTATGTCTGTCTGTTTTGGGATCTGTTTTTCTAGTTACATTATGTAACTTTTATTTTAGAGTTCGAAAGATCAATCACGATATTTCTTTTTCGAAAAGTTATGGCTATTCTATGTTACGAAATGTATCCCTTACACACGTCGAATTTTCATACTTTGCCCACAATGATAGGCAAGCTTTTTTAATGGTTTACAGCTTATAATTCACAAATGGTTTAAGCGCATACATGGTTAAGTATTAACTGAGAAATTTACTCGGTGAGTTTTATTTTGTATTTGTTGGTTTATAAAAAATGGTTACGTCTGCGAGTCATTTGGGGGGAAATATGTAGTAGAATTCAATTTATTATTATTAATTATAAACGTAGTCATTCACAAAGGCTTTCCAATGCTCTATTTTTCGCACTATTGCCCGTGACTCGGTGCTTGATTTTCTGGTCTCCCGGTTGAACGTAATGCGCCAGGTCTTTTTCAACATCGACTTTATGCATGCTTTTATTATATTATTTTTTTGCCGGATATTCGGTTTTCACTCCGGCTTTACAAATTCTGCAGTCTGCCTACATCGTCCAATGCTCCTCCGCATGATGTAATTTGGCTTCCAAGATACTCAAATTGGTCAATGTGCAAGTTGTGGATACTACGGACGCTTTTATAAGTGGGGCTTACCCGCAAACTTTTGTGGCGTGTCTATCTAACTGGGTTTGAAGGTCTGAATGACGGGAAGAAAATAGAACAACATCATCCTCATCATTCTAGATCTCCTAGTTTACGTTTAAGTTTCCAGTTGATTTCAAAACTATTCAATAGTTGAGGGACTCGTAAATGCGGATTAGAATGATCTGGTTGAGGATTTGGTTGGCAGGAGAGAGATACCCCCCAGTTAGAGCATATTTGCCGGTTTCCCTTCTTAGAAATATTGATAATTAGCGATTCCTTCCAAGATTTAGGCACATTTTCAGAGCTCCAAACAGCTTCCAAAATCGGAGCTAGATATAGAACGTTGTTGAGTGGCTTGAATGATCTGGTTGAGGATTTTCATGATGGTTCGCAGTAGAGAGATACCCCTCAAGTTAGAGCATATATGTCGGTTTCCCTTCCTCGAAATCTTGATAATTACCGATTCCTGCCAAGATTTAGGCACAAACAGCTTCCAAAGTTGGAGTTAGCTGTTGTGCCATCATTCAACTGCGATTTTGTCTGCTCCCGGAGCCTTGCCTTTTTTTAAGGGTGTCTGCTGTGGGAGGGCTTGTTTTTATTTGCCTGTTTACATTATGTCTCCTTCGGATCGGGAGTCTCTTGTTGGAGCTATTGTTGTAATTTAATGTTGCTTTGAAGTATCTCTTCCGAACTTTCAACCATGTTGCCACTTTCGTCTTCAATAGGTCAAGTCGTTACAATGTCCATCCTACCTCCAGTAGTTTTTACCAGACTATGTAGATTTCTCGTATCCCCTTTTACAGCCGCTATCTGCGCATTCTTGGCCAGATCATCATAGTAAGCTTTCTTGTCCTTTTTGGATTTGTTTCTTTATGAGCCTGTTCATGCTGCTATTAGGGCATTATCATCCAGGAGCATCTTTTCTACTATGGGTCAAGAATCCCTTAACTACCTCCAAACTCTGTCCGCCCGGAACAAAGTCGTGCTATGTTGGGTACCTGGGCACTCAGGAGTGAATGGTAATACGATCGCTGACGATTTAGCACTACAGGGTGCCTTCACACCTGACTATATTTCCTGTGTCGTTTTGTGGTATTGGTTGGTCCACAATCAAAACCATGATAAACAAATGGGCTGCAGGAGAACCTTACCGTGGCTGCGTCAAGCAAAAGTGCTTAACAAACCTCTGGATGCGATCAAGACAAACGGTCTTGGCAGAGCGGACTTTAAACTCCTGGCCACCACACTGTTAGATACCATCTACAGAAAATTGGCCTATCGGACTCTTCAGAGTGCAGACTCTGTCTAGAAGACGATTAAACCACCAGACATATTCTCAGTGACTGCCCAGCGCTGGTATGGGACATAGCCTGTCACATGGGAAAGAAACGTATTAGTCCCTTCCATCTTAGGTCAATACCAACAAAAGACCTACTGCTATTCATGCGGAAAGTCTTTTGCTTAAATTATTGGATATGGTACAAAAGGCGTTTTGGTCGCAGTGCCCCACCTCTTTGTGAGGAACCCTGTTCATTACAGTGTATTCAATAGCCAACTCTTCTGTACATTCCTTGTGTGGTCATGACAACCCGTTCTTGGGTTACGGCCGACCGCAACAATCCTCGCCAGGCGCCTCTGCTTTGCGCGCTCCTTCTTCAATTAGAAATACCAAGAGAGGATAGGTTCTCCTCTACTTGATCCTTCCAACGGAGTCGTGGTCGTCCCCTACGTCTTCCTTTGAATACCTTTTTCACTGGAGCATCGTTATCCATACGTACGACATGCCCGAGCCAGCGCAGAGGTTGTATTGTGATGCGCTGGACAACATCTATGTCATCGTAGAGCTCATACAGGTCGTGGTTCATCCGTATGCGAAAGTCGTCCTCAAAACGGGAACTCTTCTCTGCGCTGTGAATTATATTCTGCTAATTGTTTAGGTTTTTACGTTATTCCTTTTGAGTATACGTTTCCAGCTGGCATACGTCATCCATTGCTTTTTTCGATCTAGTTTTCTTTCTGAGCTGTGTATCAGAGATGTTGCCAAACCTCTGCGAAATTTTTTCGATTGAAACACCAAACTAAATGAATTTTCTTTCGATATTTGCAGGCACCTTCATAACACTGGATATATGCATATCTCGGCTGGAGGATGTCGGCACAGCGGATATACGTGGAACGGTGGAGAAAATTCGCTCACAGCGTGCCTACTCCATACAAATGCCAGATCAGTATGTATTTTGTCATCTGGCGCTCATAGAGTACGCCTACTCCCGGGGTATGCTCCAAACAGTGGATCTGGCGGGCTTCGATGAACGAGAACAGGACTCCGAGTAGAGGAACAAGGAACAACAAGGGTGCTTGCATAGACAAATATGATAGGAGAAGAGTTCGCTCGTTCGTTCGTTCGCCAGGGCAATGAAATTGTATACATAATAATTTTAATACATATATATATACTATATACTAAATGAAACAAAAACAACAACAAAAAAAACTGTAATTATGTACTATGTGAAATTGCGTATTTAAATTATGTGTATGTGTGCGTCTTCGTCTTTGTGTCGTCATCATTGTCAACGTCATAGGCAATAAGTATATGTGTATTTGTGTACTTTATTATGATTATTTTTATTGGACAAAAACACTAATTGAAATTGTATTTTTTTATTATTATTATTATATATACTATATTTTTTTTTTGTTAATTTATAAATTGTAATATTATTTTTTGCTTTAATTTAATAGCAGAAAGAAAAGTGTTATAAAAAAACTTAGCAATTTAATTAAGCGAATTGTAATTATAAAATTTGACTAATTTTTATGTTTATTATACACACACACACACACAAACGCAAACTTTTCTATATATTTGTCTGTATAGTGTATATAGACGGTATGTACACGCGTATATATATATATATATATATAAAATATTTATAAACAATTTTTTGTAACTACGTAATTAATATTTAAAAAAAAAAAACAATTATTTTATACAATAATTTGAAGAATTTTTTTTTTTATTGTCATAATTAACAAAAACTGTACATTATATTTAAATTAAATTAAACGATTATTAAAAAACAAAACAGACAAAAGTAAAAATAATTTAAAAACTAAAACTAGCTAAAACTATTAATAATTATAAAGTTTAAAGCAGCAAACTTGGCGCTATATAAAACAGAAATAAACTAATTTAAATAAATATTAAAAAAGTAAACAAAAAAAAAACGGCTAAAAAATAATTGTAAAATATTTGCATATGTTAAAAATAAATAATGCTAGCCAAAAACAACGAAGGGCAAAAAAAAGGAGGCGCATTGGCAGATGCGGGTTAACACCCTAAAAACCGTCCGAGTTGCGGAAACCGAGAGTCAATAAAAAATAATTAAAAAAAAAACAAACAAAAGCAAACAAAGGCGCGTAAAAGCAATTTTTTTTTAATAATAATTTATGTGCAGCAAATAAATAGTTTATAGCAACAAAAAAAAACAAAAAATCGTAACAAATATTTATGCAAAAAATTTTGCAAATTTCCTACAATCAACTTTAACAAAACAAAACAAATACAAAAACAAGTGAAAGCGATAACGATAGCGATAACAAAGCAGAGCAAATGTTAATAAAACTTAATGAGAAATCAAAAGTGAAACAGTAACTAAAAACTAGCAAAAGATTCTTACTTACAGATACAAACAAACAGTTTAAATATATTACAAACAAAAACAAAATACACTTAATATTTAAAAAAAAAAATTAATTATATTAGGTTGTCAAAAAAGTCTTGCGGTATTTTTATTGAATTTTCAATTGTTCATAAAATTGGTTATAATAATGCGATTTAAGTCAAATATGCGCCGTTTTGTTCGATGACGAGTTCCCAACGAGATGCCAACTTCATAATGCCCCTCTTATAGAAGCTCGCTTCCCTATTGTCAAAAAACTCGGAGAGCCAATTTTCACAGGACTCTCTTGTGGACAACTTCCGATTACCAAGCGCGTTCGTCATGGACAGAAATAGGTGGTAATCACTTGGTGCGAGATCCGGACTATACGGTGGATGCAAAAGAACCTCCCATCCGAGCTCCCGGAGCTTCTGGCGCGTCACCAAAGATGTGTGTGGCCTGGCGTTGTCCTGATGGAAGACAATTCGGCCTCTGTTGATCAAAGATGGCCTCTTCTGCATGAGTGCTGCATTCAAGCGGTCCAGTTGTTGGCAGTATAGGTCCGAATTGAGCGTTTGGCCATAGGGGAGCAGCTCATAGTGGATGATTCCCTGCCAATCCCACCAAACACACAGAAGAACCTTCCTGGCCGTCAATCCAGGCTTGGCCACCATCTGGGCAGCTTCCCCGCTTTTCGACCACGACCGTTTACGCTTCACGTTGACGTAAGTGACCCACTTTTCATCGCCAGTCACCATCCGCTTCAAAAACGGGTCGATTTTGTTGCGATTCAGAAGCGATTCGCATGCATCCATACGGTCAAAAATGTTTTTTTGCGTCAAGTCGTGTGGCACCCATACATCGAGCTTCTTTTTCAATCCAAGCTTCTTCAAATGGTTTATAACGGTTTGATGACTCATGCCCAGCTCTTGGCCGATGCTACGGCTGCTACTATGCCGGTCTCTTTCGATCAATTCAGCGATTTTATCGCAATTTTCGACAACAGGCCTTCCGGACCGTGGCGCATCTTCGATTACCTCTGCACCAGAACGAAAACGTTGAAACCATCGTTGTGCGGTGGAAATGGAATCTGTATCGTGTCCATAAACTGCACAAATTTTATTGGCAGCATGAGATGCATTTTTGCCTTTATCGTAGTAGTACTGTAAAATATGCCGTATTTTTTCTTTATTTTGCTCCATGTTTGCGACGCTATAACTCACGAACGACTAAAAGCAAACAACAATTAATCAAACACGTGTTAGCACGTGAAAAGAGCTTTCCAAAAAGCTCTAGCGTGAACCGATGCGACGAATACAACTAGAACTACGCGCTTGCAAAGACAAGCTTGCGGAAATACCGCAAGACTTTTTTGACAACCTAATAATTGTGTTCATTTGAATGTTGTTATATAAGCAGTTTTGTAGGCTGCTATCAATATACATATATACCTAAGTCAAGTAAATAGATACTTTATGTATCTAATGCATGTAATTTTTCAATAATTATTTGCCATACGACAGCCCCACCCGCCGCTCTCTCTCTCTCTCTCTCTTTAGTACTAAAACCTTTTTTTTTACTATTAATTATAAGTAACCCGCCCGAGCTGTTTTTTGTTTCTACTCCATTTTACCAGGCGCCGCCATTTTAAATGGTCAGCCATTTTTTTCTACTGCATATAATAACAATAGTTTTAGTAAAAAAGTATATCAAGCGCCACGCCCTAATAGGTGGGCGCATAGCTGTGCAAACAAAAAAAAAAACAAAAAGTTAAATGTCCAAATCCATTTAAGGTCTCACCTAACTGGCTTTAAGCCGGAACATTGAGATTTATGTAATATATACTTAACAATTTTTTGAAAGCTACTGCGTTTTGTGCTAACTTTCTTAGAACATATGTCTTCTTCTTCTTCTTCTTTGGCTATCCTTGACTCCTTTCTAGTGGAGCATAGGGCCACGAATGTAATGCTTTGGGGATGGCTTTTATAAGGCTGCGAAGAAGCGCCAATTTGAAGGCTCTCAAATAACTCTAGCTTACATGAAAAATTAAACTTCGTAAAAAGTGTTTTTAGGGTAATTTTGGATCGAATAACATGGGAAAGACAACCCTTTTTTCTTTAAAGCTGTGAAAGAAAACAAAACTTCATATAAAAAAAGTAAAGTCGGGCGCGGACGACTTTAGGGATTACCTACTGTATCCACTAGCTTGTAATAAAGTCACAGATTTCTTCACAAAAAAAAACAAAATCAGAAGTAATTTTTAAAGCAAACAAATTTTCTTTTTGATCGATCGTTCCTATGGGAGCTATATGATATAGTCAACCGATTTCAATAAAATTTGACGCAGTGCTTAAATACTAAAAAAAACATCTGAATGCCAAATTTATTTTAAATATCTTTACAAACAAACAAAACACATCGAATTTTGTATAAAAAACGTGTTTTTGGACCGATTGGTCCTATGGGAGCCATATGATCTAGTCAAACGATTTGGATTAAATTTAGCACAGTGCTTAGGAACTATAAAAAACTGACGAATATCAAATTTGGTCCCAATATCTTAACAAACAAACGAAACACAACAAATTTTGTTAAAAAATCGATGTTTTGGAAGATCGGCCCTATGGGACTATATGATATAGTCAACCGATTTTGTTCAAATTTGGCACATTAGCTTAAGTGGTCTAAAAAATTTCCAAACGCAAAATCTGGTTACGATATCTTTATTAAAAAATGAAATATAGCGAATTTTTCTTTAAAAAAGTTATTTTGGCCGATCGGTCCTATGGGAGCTATATGATATAGTCAACCGATTTTGATCAAACTGTGGTACAGTGCTTGGGAACTATAAAAAACTTTCGAATACCAAATTTGGTTACGATATCTTCATAAACAAACGAATTATTCATCTAAAACGCCTTTTTTTTTGTCGAGGTCGTCTCAAACACCCCCATGGGAGCTATATAATTTATCCCCGATATCAAAAAAATAAAATAATCTTGTCTCCTATGGATTAATATGGGATCTAATGAGAAAGTTTGGTTACTCTAACTGTTACCATCTCTGAGATCTAGGCGTTCACACGGACGGACGGACCGACAGACGGACATGGGTATATCGACTTCTCTATTCACCCTGATCATATTTTAGGTAACTTTGGGGTGTCTCCGACGTCTCCTTCTATATGTTACATACATTTTCGGCTTGCACAAAGGGTATATCCCTTGGTACCATACGGTACAGGGTATAAAAACGCTACGGATATTTAGGCGTTTTTTTTCATATGAATAAACGCTACGAATTTTTAGGCGTTTTTTTTTCATTTAAAAAATTTTTGGTATAAAAAAAGCTGCAAATTTTGACAGCTATTTTTTCATATAAAAAAAAACCTAAAAACTTGGACAGCATTTTATTAAATGAATTTTTCTTTCATGCCTGAAAAACTGTTTTCCAGATTTTTTTTCGTAAATCATATCATAAGAATCATATTCTTGGGCATTTTTTTCAGTTATTATAAAATGTTGTATCGACATTTATCGACATTCATGAGATATTATCGAATACCTAAAAAAAAAACTTACAATGTTGAACCGATTATTCTCATATAAAAAAAAGCAATGAATTTTGAAAGCGATTTTTTCATATAAAAACATGCTAAAAATGTTGGCAGCGATTTTTTCATATAAAAATAATTTTGTAGCGATTTTTTCGCATAAAAAACGCTTAAAATGTTAACAGCGTTTTTTTCATATATAAAAACGCTACGAGTTTAGAAAGCGATGAAGCGACATGAAGTTTTCTTTCACGCGGTTTCAAACTGCTGAACAGCCTGAAAAACTGTTTTCGAAATTTTTCTCGCAAATCATATTTTTGAGCGCTTTTTTCAGTTACTACAAAATGTTGCATCGACATGAAATGGCATTCACGAGATATTATCGAAAAACTAAAAAAAACCCTTACAATGCTGAACCGTTTTTTCTCATATAAAAAACGCTATGAATTTTAAAGCGTTTTATCGTGTAAAAAAACGCCTAAAATGTTGACAGCGATTTTTTCATGTAATGAAACGCTAAGAAATTTGAAAGCGTTTTTTTTAATAAAGCTTTCCTTCACGGGGTTTCAAACTGGTAAACCAGCCTAAAAAATCATATTATTGGGCACTTTTTTCAATTAATACAAAGTTGTGTCGACATGAAATGACATTCACAAGATATTATCGAATAACTAAAAAAAAACACTTACAATGTTGAACTGTTTTTTCTCATATAAAAAATCGCTATGAATTTTAAAGTGTTTTTTCGTATAAAAAACAATGCGATTTTAATAATGCCTTCTCAACCAAATAAAGCCGAAAATGTCACCTTTTAAACAAGCTATAGCTTGACTACTTCCAATTTATATTACCAGAAATATTACATTTAAGAGCTATCTAGCGACAATTTGTAAGCGAACTTTTTCGAATACCTAATATAAAAAAACGCTAAGAATTTTAAAAGAGATTTTTTCATATAAAAAAAACGCTACGATTTTTGTTCGTTAAAAAACGCTAAGAATTTTGACATAGGTTTTTTGTATAAAGTTTTTGTTTTCTTTAACGCGATTTTAAACTGCTGAAACAGCCTTAAACATTATTTTCGAGGTGTTTTCGAAAATCATATTTTTGAGCACTTTTTTTAGTTATTACAAAATGTTGTATCGACATAAAAAGACGCTCACAAGATATTAACAAATTACTGAAAAAAATGCCCAAAAGTATCGAAATCTGAAAAAAATCTAGAAAACTGTACCTATTTAAGAAAAAAATAAGTTCGTCTTTCTGTAAAAATTACCCTAAAAACACTTTAAAAAGAAAGTTCACTCGATAACCCTTAAATTTGTTAACTAACCAATTTCGTAAATTTCGATCAGTTTTCTCTTTTTTAATTCATTCATTCACTCTCCGTTTTATAAATATAAGTGTCGAACAAGCTCACAAAAAAGATGGCCAACCCTATATTACATAGGGTAATCTTCATAGAAGTTATCGTTTTTTTTTTCCAAAAAGAGATCATCAACAGCTTAGTGGTTATAATCATACCCAACGAAGAGTTTTATGTATTTTTTAACACATAAAATACCAGATAAAAATACTGAATGGATGAAACTGTGAGGGATCGTTAGGAAACTTGTTGTAAGTCTACAAACGAGTTTTCGTATTATTGATTACTGCACGTGGCTTCACCTCCTGATATATATATATATATGTTGCTACGGTTTAGGTTAGGTTACACCGGTTGAACCCTGGGGGGACGTCACACGTCCTCAGTGGATAGCTAGGTACGGTTTTTGCATGATATTTTTTTTCTTTCAAAATAAGAATCATGATTTAAAGATCGTTAATGTTAATAATATAATTATCTATTAAACAAGATTTAAATCAAGCTTTAAAACAGAAAGTTGGAAATGTTGTTTGCAAATATCTCAAAGTAGCTAGGTTTGTTGGAAAATTTTACCTATATAAATATTATAATGAAATTATCTACAAAATTAGTCCTCCGGCGCTTTCCTACGATAAACAGCTTTCAAGCAATCGAACAAAAAAAAATGGTACGAGAGCGAAACCAATACAAGCAGTCGGCTCAGCAAGCAGTGCTCTGCTTTGTGCCCTGCTTTGCGCTTAGCTACATTATGTATTATGTGAGCGACTTATTTCTTCGATTGTTGGAAAACTATTAATCGTAGAAAAATGATGGAGAGTTCATTTTTTAGATAATATGATTAAAAGTCTGCCTGTTTTGAGATATCTGCAAATTATTTTCCTACAACCTTGATGTAAGTCTTTTTTGATAGATAATTTTAAATCAAGACGCTTTTTTTCCCCCGTAAGGTTCCTCACAAAGAGGTGGGGCACTGCGATCAAAAGATCTTTTGTACCATGCCCATAAATTACGGAAAAGACTTTTCGCTTTCCGCATGAACAGCAGTCGGTCTTTTATTGGTATTGACCAAAGATGGAAGGGACTAATCCGTTCCTTTCCCATGTGACAGGCTCTGTCCCATACCAACGCTGGGCAGTCACAGAGAATATGTCTGGTGGTTTCATCGTCTTCGAGACAGAGTCTGCACGCTGAAGAGTCCGATAGGCCAATTTTCTGTAGATGGTATCTAACAGTGTGGTGGCCAGATAGGAATGCTACCAGGAGCTTTGAGTCCGCTCTGTCAAGACCTTTTGTCGTGATCATATCCAGAGGTTTGACAAGCGCTTTTGCTTGACGCAGCCCTGGAAAGGGGAACCAGTATCTCCTATGTTCTCCTGCAGCCCATTTGTTGTTGTATCATGGTCTTAATTGTGGACCAACCAATACCACAGAACGGCGGAGGCACCCTGTCGTGCTAGATCGTCAGCAATCGTGTTACCATCTACTCCTGAGTGTCCAGGTACCAAACATAGCAAGACTTTGTTCCGGACGGACAAGGTTTGGAGGTAGTTATGGCATTCTATAATCATCCTGGAGAAGATGCTCCAGGATGATAATGCCCTAATAGCAGCTTGGCCATCTGAATAAATGCAAATGTTTGCTCCCCTAGTGCCCTTGAGAAGGAAACTAAGGGCTCACATCTCTATGGCATGAATCTCCGTTTGAAAGACGCTGGACCAGATGCCCATTGCAGTAGAGAATCTGGTGTTGGGTCCAACGACTCCAACACCTACACCCTGCTCAGTTTTGGAGCCATCCGTGAACCATTGTTTCCACCGGAGGTTCCTCTACAGGGGCTGCCATCAGCCCAAGTCTTACGACTTGGAAGAAGAGATCTCAATTTCTTGTTAGGAAATAGTTCCGTGATCATAAGATCTGATCTAGAGCAGATCGATACGTCAGGAAGGGAATCAAGACGCTTAGTTTTATGGAAAAGAATAAGCAAAACAAGGTTCATAACGATTCCTCAAAGTTTCGTCCATTTAGTATTTTTTTTTTCTTCCAATAGACGTGTTTATTAAGTCTTCGTTGATTTTTGAACCTAACGGGTGATTCATTGACCTTTTTTTTTTAATGATTTGGCAAATCCAAATTTTAAAGGAATGATGGGATCTTTATTTATGATTTCGAAAGGATATTTTATGGCATTTATTTTTTAAAAATAATCTCGTTCAAATGTTGGCCGCAACTGCGTTTTAAATGGTCCATCCTGAAGGTCCAATTTTCCATGACTCGTCCAAGCATTTCCACTGGTATTTGGCCAATAGCACGAGTAATGTTGGCTTCCAAGGCCTCAATCGTTGCTGGTTTGTCCACGTAAACTTTTGACTTTACGTAACCCCAAAGAAAAAGTCGAGCGGTGTGATATCGCACGATCTTGGCGGCCATGGTACGGGTCCCGTACGTGAAATTAATCTCTCACCAAATTGACCTCGCAATAGAGCCATTGTTTCATTGGTAATATGGATCGGAGCGTCATCCTGTTGGAACCAAATGTCGTCGAGATCACGGGCAACAATTTCAGACAGCAAAAAGTCCGTTAACATGGTCCGATAACGTGCGCCATTGATGGTAACGTTCGCACCTTGCTCATTTTTAAAAAAATACGGACAATCATTGGCCACCAGCCCACAGACCGCACCAAACCGTTGTTTATCTTGGATATAATGGCAACTGGTGAACCTCTTCGGGTTGATCTTCTCCCCAAATACGGCGATTTTGGTTATTCACGAAACCGTGGAGTCAAAAGTGGGCCTCATCACTGAACAAAATTTTGGTCGAAAACAACGGAATTTCATCGATCTTACCAAGAGCCCATTCACTAAAACGGCAACGTGCAGGAAGATCATTCGGCTTTCCATGATGATTTGCCAATGAATACTGAACAACTTTACCTTTGACAGCTGTCATGAATCACGCGTGATCCACACGAAAATCCCTATTGAAAAAAAGGTCTTAATGAATCACCCTTTATATATACAGTCTGTCTATTTCGTTAGAAATTTTTCTTTTATAAATTGACGCTGTCAAATTAGTATTTAATATCTTTTAATTTTCTTGAAGTTTAGTTTTATTTTCAAAGAGTAGGTAGTCTTCTAAATCCGAAGCCAATATCCCACATGTTCAGGTATAATCTTAAAAAATCCCTTAAAATTAGGTATTTTAAAAGCGTTTAATTTGAAACTGTTTTTAAAGATTATGCCAGAACCCGTGGAATTTTGTTTTTTTTTGCGCTTCGAATGCGGCAGCCTCAAAAACTCTTAAAAATCCCTTAAAATTAGGTATTTTGAAGGCGTTTAATTTGAAATTTTTTTTAAAGACACACCGTGGGAGTTATTTTTTTGGGATATTGGCTTCGGATTCAGTAGCCTTAAAAACATAAGACTACGTACTCTTAAAAAATCTTTTAAAATAAGTTATTTTGAAGGCGTTTAATTTAAACTGTTTTTTGAGATTACATTTGAATCCTGATAAGCGAACTATTTCTAAAGCTTGGATTCGGTTTCAATAACAGTAACGCCTTCAAGTACGATTTAAATTTTTTTTCGAAAGATCTCTGGATAGTTTCAATTTTGGATGACAGTGCTCGGTGAGTATAGTTAATTAAACTTAAAATGTTTTAGTGTCAGAGCCAAATTTTGCTTTAAAAAATTAGCCAAAAATTTCAATTAAAATTAAAAAATTTTCAAAATTTGTTAAGTATAAAAATTATAGCTACTTAACTATAAGCTCTCATAAAAAATCCATAACTTTTTAGGTTTAAAGATAAAGACAAAATGAAAGATTAAAATTATTATTATGTATAAAAAAATAAAAGCTTATACAGGGTGCGCCATTTGAATGTGGTCGATGGAAATATTGAATAACTTTGACAGATTTCAACCGATTGACGTCGTCGAACACATTTTGGAAAGGTTATTGCATTACAATTTTAACCATGAAACGATTCACGCCCAAAGAACGCGCGGAAATAGTGACAATGTTCATTAAATGTAATTGCCCGATTTTTGGGAGCGAATTTTAATGACTGATGAGGCCCATTTCACGCTATCTGGCACTGTAAATAAACAAAACTGTCACATTTGGGGGAAAGAAAATCCTCATACTATCCATCAAACTCCACTGCATGATCAGAAAGTGACTGTTTGGGCCGGTGTCTACTTCAATATTTCCATCGACCACATTCAAATGGCGCACCCTGTATAAGAAATTTTTTTTACGTTATTCTTTATTATATAGCACCGAGCACTATAAGCCAGCTACGAAAAAATAAACCTTTAAAAGAAAATTAATTTTCTCTTTAATTAATTTAAATATATTTTTAAATATTAATTTTGTGTTGGCAACCCTTTAACTGAACCAAATACATACATAGAAAGCACACTTTTACATAATATATTTGAATATCATTAGAATTCTAAAAGCTGTGATCAAATTTGTTGTCTGTCTCAACAAATAATTAAATTAGTTGCTCGCAATCTAAAAATAGCTCTTTCCAATATTTAAAGAACTCATTTATGAAAAAATTTACTTAAAAAAAAACTATACCTATAGCAAATGTCAGTCAGTAGCTTATAAAAAAAAGTACATATATGCATGCTAGTATATAGTAAAAATTTCACATACATAAAAATAAATATAAAAAAAAATAACTTTTTCAATTCTTTCAAGGCCTTTTTGAAACAGCATTGGATAGTACTTTTAGCAAGTATCGAAATATTAAAGTATTTATTCAAAATTTGAAATGACGCTCTATTTTTGTAATGCTTCGAAAACAAAACAAAAAAACATAAACAAAAAACAAAATTCAACATATTCATATTTATAATAATAAAAATCATAGCATAAAAAACAAGTAAAATATAATAAAAAATATTTTTTGTAGTCTTAAAGTTTAAGGCAAAAACTTTAAATAAAGTACAGTTGGCGTACTAATTGAAAAGAATTTATTTTAAACCAAAATAAAAAATCTATATATATATATATTTATATTATATTATATATTTATAACACATGTACTACATTACTATGTAGCATGTGCTGGGATATAATGAAGTTAGCAAAATTTCTTCAAGTGTATTGCAAAAGCAAACACTTAGCTAGAAAGGTATATACATATATATACACACATACATATAGAGCAAGTACATAATATACTAATGTTTAAAAAAAAAGGAATTTGACTGTACCACTAATTAATGCATTAATGCCTATTTATTCAACAAACAAAAAAAATAAATATGGTATAAAAAAAAAAATTAAAAAAAGTACAGCTTTTAGATTTAAAACATTTATGTATGTGCAAATATTTTTAATTAAAAAATTAAGCCATTTTTAGAGATTTTTGTAGCATAAATTCCAATGTTAGCATTTTAGAATTTTTTTAATTTTCAAGCCTTATTTTAAAAAAATCCCTGAAAAAATTATCATCGCCCATCAAGTAGGAATTTAAACAAGCTTCAAGAAACTGTCTTTGTAGCTGTATAGAGCGCAGCTTGAGTTATCGAATATCGAGCAACTATCGATAATGCTGCGCAGCAATTTGGAAGCATATTTTTTGTGGCAAGACATTTTTTTTAACGTTTTTTTTGGTGTTTTTTTTAGAAAGTTTGTTATTTTTTGTTTATACCTTTAAAGAGTATTCAAACTTCAGTCATCATCCTTGAAAAAGTCGCACATCAGGCAGGAATAAACAAGTTTCAAGAAACTGTCTTTGTAACTGAAAAGAGTGCTGCTTGAATTATCGAATATCTAAACAACTATCGATAACACTGCGCAGCAATTTTGAAGCTTATTTTTTGTTGCAAGACAATTTTTCCGCTTAATCTAGCTATTATGAATTCAGTAACTTTATTTTTTTTTGTACTCCTCCAGAGAGCTTAGGGCTTCTACAAGAACTTTCCACCGGACTCTGTTTGGCGCAGTGTTCCAGCTGATGTTGTGTAGGGACAATTCCTTTAGTATTGTAACGTCGCCAGATTGCCTTTAGCCTTCCACTTGTCTGCTTCCTTGGGGGTTCCATTCCAAAGACTTCCTGACAATGTTGCTTCCATTTTTCCTAAGAGCATGACCGATCCAACGCCACTTGCGTGTTCTTATCTGAGTGTGGATAGAAACTTCACTGCTTCCTTGGGGGTTCCATTCCAAAGACTTCCAGACAATGTTGCTTCGATTTTTTCTAAGAGCATGGCCGATCCAACGCCACTTGCGTGTTCTTATCTGAGTGTAGATAGAAACTTCACTGCTTCCCTGGGGGCTCCATTCCAAAGACTTCCTGACATGATGCTTCCATTTTTCCTAAGAGCATGACCGATCCAACGCCACTTGCGTGTTCTTATCTGAGTGTAGATAGAAACTTCACTAGTATAGCATAGTTCCGCCTTTGATATCCTGTTTGGGCAAAATACCGCGCATATAATCTTTAGAGACTTCTTGACGAATGACTGCAGTTTCGACATTATTCTGTGCGGGATTAAGATGGCTTTGACGCTCGCATTGAAGCTTCTCAGCTTTGTGATTCTGCTTATTTGCTGGTTTTTCCATATACGGAACAAGCATTCAAACGCTGATCGCGCTTTGTTGAGACGATTCTCTATATCCTCATCCACCCTACCACTGTTGAAAATTGTGTTACCAAGGACAAGAAGCTATTGACAAAGTCGATAGTGTTACCGCAGATGGTTATGCTATCTTGGCTGGTGTAGTTGAGGCGCATCGCTTTGGGTTTCTTCTTCTTCTGTCATCCTCGACTCCCAGTGGAGCATAGGGCCCCGACCATCCTCTTCTAGCGATCTCTATTACGGGATTCACGGCACATATCATTCTATGAGTAGCTCGCGGCTTGTAGTTCACTTTATCGCTTTGGTTTTGAGAGTCCAACTTTGCTGGCAAGGATCTCGAGATCATTCGCTTTGGCTTGGCTACCACTAAGTTTATGAGCGATGAGACATAGGTTAGGTTAGGTTAGGTTAGGTTACACTGGCCGGCCACAACAGAGTGCAGCTTAGCATAGACCTTTTGGTCCTTAGCTGTGCCATATTTGAGGTTATTACGCAAAGTGATGGTCGGTTAAAAATTTAACTTTTTTAGCGAAATTAAGTAGCTGCCCAACTTGCAGCTTGGCCACCTCTTCTAGACCGACAAACGCTGGTTCTCCTAGGGTGGTCAAACGATGTCTAGAGATGGCTGGGCAGTCGCAGAGTACGTGTGCTAGGGTCTCAGGGACTTCCGGATCCCTGCAGATCCTGCATAATTCGCTTGCCGTTAGTCCCACCCTATGCACATGCTTCGCTAAGAGGCAGTGTCCTGTTAGCACACCCGTGATGGTCCTGCATTCAGTGTGTGAGAGTTTCATTATAAAGTTACTTTGTTTTCTGCCGTAATGAGCCAGCATGATTTTCGCTGTGTGACAGCTGTCTAGATTTTTCCATCTAGCTTCAGCTCTGCGCTTCATGTTGCACTCCAGCATAACGTAGAGATGTTTGATCGGTCGGCGTACGTCGTGTATTTGTCCCTCCGGAAGCTCAACACCGCTTTTGGCAATTGCATCCACCATTTCATTCCCCATTATGCCTTTATGTCCAGGCACCCAGTAGATATGCAGTTTACGAGCCGCAGCTAATCTCTGGATGACTGCCTGGCATTCAAGGACGTGGAAGGAGGATGTACAGTGCGATACAATAGCCTTGATAGCGGCTTGACTGTCTATGAAGAGGCTTATCTTTGTTCCAGTTGAAGTGTTGGTGCATGCCAGCTCAGCCGCCTTCATTGCGGCGAATACTTCAGCCTGAAAGATGCTGCAGTGGTCCGGAAGCCTGTAACTTTGACTTACATTAAGCTCCGAGCAGTATACTCCAGTAAATAGGTTATTGGTGTTGTGACTGGGTATAAGGCCTTTACGCCAGCCGTCTTCCTCCATCGTCACCTTTACCCTTTTCCCAAATTGTAGGTGCGGTATGACATAGTCAATTTCGTCAGAGAGCCCCCGTGCCCCCGTCCTATTGAGCGATGAGACATATGTCGTCCTCGTAGTCCAGTTTTTTCAAATGACGGGTGTGACTCCACGTAAGCCCTTGCCTAGACCCGCATACATCTCTCATAGCCTCAAAAAAACATAAGAAAGAGAGACGTCTTGCCACTAAATCATACAGCATTGAAATCATTCATCTAACAATTTGGCTGTTCCATAGTAGTAAGTGCTTTTGACAAATTATATATTGTATAAATTCTTATTGTATAAATTCATATAAACGTGACGTAAGCATGCAGCCTCTCTATAAGGAATACATTTGAAAATTCCTAATTATATTAGCTGCACTTGATAAAATACAAAAATTAATTACAGATATAGCCCACCCAGCTGCGTGCATAAAACTATCCTAAAAAATCTTATGATTCTAACCAAATAAAAGTACGAATAATTAAAGATTAATTAGATGCTCGCAAATTACAATTTTACATAAAGCACAATTTCGTTTGTTGTAATGAGTTTAGTTTTTTGAAAACTTATCCAAAGATCTTCCTGAAACTAAGACTAAATGCTTATTCATTTAAAATTATAATAAAAACGATTCCTCCGTCCAACATTTATTTTTGTTTTGGTTCCAACTCTGCTCTAAAGTTCTCTAAATTTCATTTCATTTGCTGAGCATCTAAAAATTTACTTAAATCTTATGCACAATCCAAACCAATCCCCAAACTACTCAAGCTTATAAAAGAATATGTATGTATACAAAGTACTTCCATTACACGCTCAACGTACATATATACTATTTATTTAATAATATGTATATAAAAATATAAGAGATTCCCAAAATCTAATTAAAACAAGGAAATACAAATTTAGTGCATATTTATATTAATATTAAGAGCATATGTTATAATTTCATTATAGCAAAGGTAACAGAAACAGAAACAGAAAAACTTTAAACGAAGTGATTATGAAAGAATGAATTGTGAAATTGTGGAGTGGACAAAATAAAAAGAATACTACAAATAAGTAATTGTCTTAATTTAAAAGTTTTTTATTTGAATGTTATTCATACAAGGTTATTATTTAAAACACTTTCAAGTTAAACTTTACCAAAGCAGCTTACATACATTAATCGTTCATTTTTTTTTTTTTTTGGTGGCCAAAATGTAAGCGTCTTTTATTCTATTAGATTTCCTGGAGCACATATGTCTAGCAACAATTTTTTCTTTTGTGGGGGGCCTTGCCTTTAACCTTAACATAATTCATTTGTATTTGTGTGTGTTCGGTTCGTTCGTTTGTTGAACGTTTAACGTCCCAGAATATTTCTGGACCATTGTTTGACCATAGGTTTGGGCTTAGCCTGCTCGAGGCGTTCTTTTTCCTGCATTTGTTCGGCCAATTTACGTTGATTTTCCTTAAACTGACTAATGGGATCATCAAATTGGCGATAATAGTGCAAGACATCGCGCACATCGTCCACATCATTCTGTGCTATGACTATAAAAAATATAATATAGTTAATAAGCTAATTTTTAAAGTTTACATCATGCCGTGACCTACTTTTTAGAAAAGCTATAAGATCCAAGAGCTGAGAGTCATTATCATTGCCATGCCAGCGTGCAATACCGAATGTGTTGTCTGGATGCAGTTTGGTAGCATTTGCATCCCAGTCAATGACTATGACCTGCAAAAAACCAAACATAATTTATTTAAAATGCATTGATATATTGTTAAACTTTGGACAGTACCCGCTTTAGATCGCGATTTAAATTGTCCAAGTTCTTGACATGATGGCCATCAACGAAATGTGTAGCATCGCGCACTAAACGATACATAATGTAGCCATTAGGATCAAGTGCGTCTAGTATAGGAAACACAGTCATGCCCTGCTCGGCGGTAAAAACTACAATTTCGAAATCCTTTGAACATTCCTGCAAAAAATGATCAACACCTGGACGCTTCTTAAAGCGCCAACCAGTCTGATAAGTCCAATCGGGATGCACTAAGACATCTTTCATTTCCAATACAAGCGTATAACGTGGTTGCACATACGGATGCTTAAGTGGATCAGGCAGTAGCTTGTCGCGCGATGGTTCCTGAATCATTTTTTGATAATAATGTATTGATCTCCACATGCGTTGTACATATTGTTGTGCCAGCGGCTTGCTAGAGAACTCATCTTCAATGATTTTGCCGTCAGGATCCAGTTCTGGCTTGCCAAACTCATAAATGCCCCAGAAAAGCGCAGCAAGTGTGCTGCCGCCAAAAATGGCGAAACTAAGAGTACATAAATGCGCGCACTTTATGAAATATAACTAACATGTTATGTCCAACTGTGTGCTAACTCACCCCAGCTTCATGCGCTTCCAGGCACGCTCATTCTCTTTTGCCTCTTCCTCTTCACGCTCCTTGCGCTCACGTTCGGCATTGCCATCCGTATCGGGCGCAGTTTGTGGAAACAATTTAGAAAGCAACGGCGAAGCGGCAGCCGTATCCTGTGCAGAAACGTTTGTTGGCGCAGCCGTCTCCTCTGCAAAAAGTGGTACGATTTCAGGTCATTTAGAATTAGTTAGCATAAGGACAATTTACTTACTGCTGCTGGCATTGCTGTAGCTTCTGTTGGCAACGGTTAAAGCTGAATAAGTATTTCTTGTAGACGGCAAGAGTTTGTATTTAGTTGACAATAGACGACTCTGTTGCTGAATGTGGAGCAGGGTAGACTGATTATTTAATAGACTTCGCAATTGGTTAGCTATGGCTAAAACGTTTGTGCGCGGCGAGGTTAGGCCACGGAACATAAGAATGACGGTGCCAGGTGCCATGTTCATTTCAAGTTAACTAAAAATTTTATATAAGCATGTAAAAATATATTTGCACTTAGTTATTTTATTAGATGTAAAATTGCTTCAACCGGCATGGAAGCAAGAAAAATTACAAATAAGTTTTCCTACACTGGACTTTTCATAAGTCAGCTGATATTTTCAAAGGCTGGTAGTACTACAAAAAAAAAATAGATTGGCAGCACGCTTAACAACAAATTGTCAATATATCGAAGACCAACACTTCAATGTCTAATAGAATCTCTACGTTAAATTTGACAAGTTTGTTATTTAACATACGCTCAACTAAATGGAACAAAGAATTATTCAGTAATTATTAGAAAAGATACACGATTTGTTGAGCACAGCCGTACAATGGCCCAAACAGGCAAACTCGCCCGCAAATTGGCGCGATTATGTCGCGTGTGTGACTTGGAGTCCGTGGACTGCTTGCCGCTTTTTAAACCACACGTAGTTGCCGAGGAAGTGACAACACTAGCTACAGTTCTTAGCTTTTGCGTTAATCTTGATATGCACAAAGACGATGACTTTCTGCCGGCACAAATGTGCAAAAAGTGCTTTGAGGATCTCATACAGTATTACGAGTTTAAGCGCATGGCCCTTTGTACGGATCACAAGCTTCGAAAACGTTATGAAAATCTGTGCAAGCAAAGTCATGTTGAAAATTTCACCACCGATTCACCATCGCCGGATTCGCAGGAAGAAGAGGTAAGCTTTGACACTGCTGCAACAAATCAGAATTCAGATTTTGGCCAAGAGCACACTGATCGGAATTACTATTATGTGCTGGGGGACACGATGGATGCTGTCGAGTGCATTGTGGATGAAGACGTAGATATGAGCGCTGAGCGCTTGATTGAAGAATCACCCGAGCATGACTTTCATTTTGACGACGCAGACCAAAACGTTGAAGTTATTATTGATCAAGAAATCGAATATTGTTCAGATAAAGCAATGGAAAATGATGATGATTTGGAGCCAGAGCACGAATATACAGTTGTCAAAGCAGGCAAAAGTAACTCACCGATGAAGCCACGAACATCACGTCAGAAAAGAGGGCATAATCCAGCTTTGCAGTGCCAGGTAGTTATGCTTGTAAAATATTACGCTTTTAAATTCATATTATATATGCGTTTTTTTTGTTTTAGATCTGTGACAAGCAGCTGAGTACGTCCAACTCTTATAAATATCATATGCAACTACACAGCGATGAAAAGCCCTTTGTATGCATCACATGCGGCGAATCTTTTAAAACGCGTAATGCATTTGAAGGGCACATCACCGTGCACAACCCAAACAATCCAAATAAATGCGAAGAGTGCGGTAAAACCTATCGCCAGGCCTCATCGCTGCGATCCCACATGTTGACGCATACTGGAGAGAGACCGTTTCGTTGCCATATTTGTGGCAAAGGCCTCACACAGAAGTCCGGCTACAAGAAGCATATGCTCACGCATACGGGCGAAAAGCCGCATAATTGTGAGATTTGCGGCAGAACTTTTCGTTACTCCAGTAATTTGATAGCGCATAGGCGTTCTCATACGCAGGAAAAACCATATCAATGCAGCATATGTCCCAAAAAAGCCTTTGGCAGCAACTCCGAGTTAAATCGTCATAATCTGGTTCACAGCAATGACAAACCCTTTCTATGCAACACATGCGGCAAGACCTTTAAGCGCCATGTTCAATTTATGATGCATCAACGTACACACGAAGAGGAAATTCTTGACGAAATAAAGCTGATACCAAAAGATGAGGAGGAGGTACCTCTGCTGCCACATCCATAACTTGTAAACTCTTAAATAAACTAAGGAACATAAAGTTGTAACTAGTCTTTTTGTAAATAGCCCATAATGCAATAAATACAATATGTTGATGTCACATAATTTGTTTTCCGAATTTAGTGAAATTATTTGCTCTGGATGCTGATTTCAATGATCCATTGTTTTACTGTTAAAGAGGTTATAAATGTCCACTGATAGCTGATAAAAGAAAATATCCAAAGTATAAGTTTTAATGTATTTTTTATTGGTCAATCACAAATAACACAGCTTACATTCGATTGATTATCAGGCGTAAAATGATTGAACATTTTGTTCTGGCCTACACCCAAAACCCACCTACAGATTGTTTTTTACAAAAAAAAAAAAGTATATGTATAAATTAAATGTTCTTTTTTGGACAGCTTCCTCTTCTTCCAAGGTTTCATGATAATGCTTATTTGTTACTATATGGAAGCATTCCAAATTGAATTAAGATATTATGTAAAAAGGCCAATTTTAGTGGACTTGCGTGCTCTAAAAATATGAGAAATTGTTTATACGCGTGTTGGCATCAACAGCAGCTAGCTTACCAAGTTTTGAGACTTTTCGTGGGTCAGGCATGGTCTGCCAACGAATGTATTTACTTTGGTTAAATGTGTCGTTAAATGTTGTCGTCGTCAGTTACAGCACTACAACCACCTTCGAGGTGGAAACCTGCTGGTCAGGTACATCAGGTAAATGATTTGAGCGGCTACCAGATTTCTGCAGAGCAGCAGAACGCCGTCCAGGTGAAAGTCCCACCGTAGGAGTGACTGGTGATTCTTTGTTGTGCACACGCAGATGGCTATTCAAACGTTTTTTTGTGGGAAAAGCTTTCATGCATTTGTCACATTTAAACGGCTTTTCGCCCGAATGTAAGCGCACATGTGCATTAAGATTACTGGTAAATGTAAATGCACGATCACAGATGGGACACTTGTGCGGTTTTTGGCCGGAATGCACCAGCATATGCTTCTTATAGCCTGATTTTTGTGATAGTCCCACGCCACAGATCTCGCAAGTGAATGCCTTTTCGCCAGTATGGCTAATCTTGTGCTGGCGCAACGAGGACGAGTCATAGTAGGCTTTATCGCAAAGATCGCAAGCAAAGGGACGTTCGCCAGTATGCGTAAGCTTGTGCCTGCGCAAATGATCAAAGGCAGCATAGCTACGAGCACATTGATCACATTTGTAGGGTTTGTCCTCGGCATGTGTGCGCTTGTGTGCTGCCAGGCTAGAGGTTGTGCGATAGAAACGATTGCAAATGTTGCATTGATGTGGCTTGACATTTGTATGTGTTAGCATGTGTTCCTTGTAGTTGCGCAAATGCTTCAGCTTTTTGCCACAGGCCTCGCATTTGAAAAGTTTCTCGTTGTTGTGGGAACGCATGTGTATGTTAAGGCGGCACTGTTGGCGGAATGATTTGCCGCAAATGTTGCAAGTGTGTGGCAGTAGCTCGCCCGGAGTTTGCATTGCGTCCATTGATTCCTCCAAGTAATCCACATCGGTATTGTTGTCTTCGCTGTCGCAGGTAAGCTGTTAATAAATTGACACAATAAGTAAAAAGGCATATTCAGCATTTCAATACGTACAAATTGCTCGTCGCGATCCATGTCGTAGGATTCGTCTACCTCGGCAATTACATCATCGACTGTACTTTCATCGGGTAGCACAACTTCTTCGACCATTTGGTCGTTTATTGAGCCATCCATTACATCGATCTCGTCGATTTCTTCCACGAAAGTATCGTATTCGCTTTTTATGGCAACGTATTCAACATCGGCTGGAGAAAATTCGTGCACACTTTCCAAGTGCGGTGTCCCTGTATTAGAATCTAGCTCCGACTCTGCTAGAGTCTCAATCACGTACTCAGCTTCAGGCGGTTCACTTAAGTTTTCTATCAGTGCACCCGCACCATCAGGCGTTACACTAGCAGCCTCTTGGTCTTCGTTAAGCATCTCAATCATTATATATTCCTCGTTAGTGCTTTCCTGAGTATTACCATTGAGTCCCAAGCGCAGCAATTCATCGGAATCCAGAACCATGCGCCTAAAGTTAAAGGCTTGCTCCAGCAGCTGAATGCAATGCAAGCAAATATGCTGTGGCATAGCCTCACCTTCTTGGGGCTCAAAAGGTATACCGCAGCAGTAGTTAAGCATGTTAGCCAATGAGATGGACTCATTTTCTGCGATCTCGACCTCAAATTCCAGAGATTTGTATTGCTTGCATGCTCGTGTGCATGTGCGGCAATTTAGCACCACGCACGCTTTGCTGTTCATGGTGTGAACTATCCGAGAGGAATAAATCTAAAACGCTTGCGGTTTAGTTTTTGTTTACAAGTTGAATGTATAGCGCCGATTTTAATGGACAACTTCTTTTGCTTTTGCCATTCGCGTGTACTGTCGCCTCCAAAAAAATTTGCAAGAAATTAATGCTCGCAGTCACATTCACACTTCAAAATGGCGTCCCTTTACTGAGAAATGAAGAAGAAGACATTGACAAAGAGTGTTGAAAAGCGTTAAAGTGGTGTCAAAGTACAGCGTTACTTTTTTATTTAAACACTATTTTTAATACAATAAAATCTTATTTTAAGCTTAACTATAAAGTGTCTAATCTGTATAACTTTAAAGATCAAATGAATGATTTGGTAGATGTTGAAAACTGGTAATTGCTGTATTTGGAGGCTCTAAATTAGGACTTTTCCGTGAAGGCCGAAATTGTTCGTTATCGCTCCTTTGTTGATTTTTGCCCCTTGATGCTGCAGAAGGTGGTCGCGAGGAAACGCTAAAAAATTCACATACAAATTAAATACCATTTTAAGGGTCAAAAAAATAAAAATACTAAGACTTACCAACTATTATATCCACTTTTCTGTTGCTGCTGGCGTTGAATTTTGATTTTTCGCACACGGCTCTCCAACTTCTTGCGCTGAAATCGAAGTCGCTGATGTTCCACATATAGTTTCTGACATGCATCATGTGCCAAACTTGTGTCTTTAAGCCGCTTCTTTACTTCTTGCTCCTGCAAAACAAACACAAGCAGGGTTACGTTAGAAAAATAGCCCAATTCAGCTCAAAGCCGTTGCTAAGTTTAATCAATTAATATCATAGTTATTCACCTTTGTTGCAATGTAATCATCAAACTTTTTCATTTGAGTTCTTTGAAATGTTTCGACTCTATCATGTGAAATTCCATCGCTCCATGGTTCTGGATGAAACAAGCCTTTCAAAGTAGTTGGCATCTGATTATTTATTTGCCGACCCCTCACTGTTTTCTTGCACATTGGACAAGTGTAAGTGGGTGCATCGCTGGGCGTGCATCCAAGGCTCGCTGTGACGCACTTATCGCAAGTGACGTGCTGGCAGGCAAGCAAAAAGAATGTACGTTTTTTGAACACATATTGTTCAAAGCAGCGGTTGCAGTGTATCCACGATTTTTTTGGTTCGAATTGCAAGGCCATAATTATGTATTTCAAAATGAAAAGCCGCCCGAATATTTAGCTTTACGCAAACGCGAATGCTTGGCGCTTAGTTTATTGCGCGAGGCCATTCACAACGATACGCCGACGTTTTGTGGCTGTTGCTCAGCTGTTTTGTGTGGCGCCGCACATCATAGCCATAGTTACTAGGCGTATAAGCTTAAGCGTAGCGTAAAAATGTGGCGCTTTTTTTTTCTGATACTACTAGCTTTATTTGCAAACTACTATGAACAAGAGTTAAGACATTTTGCAAAGGATATGGTGCTACGTTTTTTGGACATAGCTGACGAGGGCAAAGATATTTCGCTGCAGTTTTCTGATACCAATGACAACAGTCATCCAAACAAAGCCCTCTTTACGTCTGCGCAGCTGTCAAAATATACTGGAGAGAATGGAGCGCCCATCTATCTGGCGCTACTTGGTGCCGTCTTTGATGTTTCGCGTGGTGTCAAACATTATGGTCCTGGTTGTTCTTACAGTTTCTTTGCTGGACGGGATGCATCTGTGTCTTTTATTAGCGGCGAATTTGAGAGCTACGATGGAGAGACGGCTGATGATGTGCTCACGCTAAAACCTGAGGATTTGATTGGTCTGGCTAATTGGAAGGACTTTTATGAAAAGGACTATATATACAAGGGAAAACTAATTGGACGTTTTTACAATGAGCACGGTGAACCAACGACATATTACCACAACTATTTAGCATTGTTGGATCAAGCGCGTACAGCTAAAAAACAAGTCGAAGAACTGCGTAGCAAATATCCATATTGTAATATTGAATGGTCCGAGTCGAAGGGCACTAGAGTCTGGTGTACAACGACTAGTGGCGACGGTAAGGTACGCGCATGGACAGGTTATCCGCGCAAACTTTATAATCGTGGCAGCAAAAATTTTCACTGCGCTTGCGTACCTGAAGAGGAGCTTCATGACTTGGACAACGATTCAGCCTCAAAAGCTGCTGCTCATGGCGAGGCCATGTTTAAACCCTATGACAATTGTGAACCACGTGCCTTAGAATGTTTTTACAATGTCTGATACTCATTACTTATTAATAAGACATCACAATATGCCCTGTACTTAAAAAAATAATATTAAATTTGTATTTGTTTACGTGTAAATTTATTATTATACAGTCATACAGTCGTACAGTGTTTGCACACTATAAACAAAAATCAAATAAATAAGTGTGTAAAACATAGACAACATTGAGTAAAATTTCGTTTACAACACTATTTTGGCTAAACAGCTGTTTAATTTGCTACGCAAAAAACAGAAATAAACAGAAAAAAAAAAAAATATTAAACAAAATTGTGCGTTGCTTGGCAAATATTAGAAAATAGTTTTCTATATTTGTGTACAGGGTACACTTTAAAACTTTTAGGTATTGCAAATTTATGTTATGCAAAGCTAAGTTAAAACTTAAGACTACAGCCAAATAACTTGCATTTGCTGGTATAGCATATGATATAATAATGTCACGAACGCTTAGTCGCATTATTGCTGGTCACTTTGGTCGTAATGCAGTAGTTAGTGGTTCCAGCGTGCTCAGACGACCGCTGCTTGGTGTTCAAACTGTACAAACAAGTCAGGGCGGAGCGTCTTACTCGAAGCGTAATGGCCCTCCTTCAGATGGACACCCTTTTAAGACTGTTACCAAAACTCGTAACGTTGATGATGGTAAGTGCATAGTTTATGATTGAAATACACATTTTAAAACTGCATTTGTAGATGACTACAACAGCTTGGAAAGCGAGCCCAATTGGGAGCTGATTTCAAAAAAGAACAATCGTTTCTATTTTCCCAATGGAACGGGTCCGGCTTGGCAAGGTGACACTACCACAGTTGGCCTAATGGAACCAGTTTGGAAGTTGGTCAACTTTTTCAAGACCCCCAATTTGGATAAAACTCGTTTAGAATTTGCATGCTGCCAGTGTCCTAAGCTTATACGGGATTCGTTGTACGAATTGTTTCCAGTGCGTGCTGTTTATGAAAAAAACAGTCAAATAACACTGCTTACACTAAGCTATGAGGGCGACATTGAAATGGGGGCAGCCAAGGTGAGTAACCTTTATCTAATAGACTTGTGTAAAATTAACACAATTAACTACAATTATTACAGTTTGTTTTGGCTGCGCGTGCCATAAGCAACCGTTTGATATCTCTGGGCTACTGGTCTGATTTTCTCAATCCATTCAGTGGTCGTCCTTACTATGTGCCAAAACACGGCAAAAGATTGTACAGAATTGATCATCGCTTTAGAGGACTAAACATGCGTTTGACCACACACAACGAATGCCTTGTTATTGCGTCTGAAGATAACGATCTAACTTGCTTTTCGGCTACTATTTGTACAACTGCACCTAATGACTATAATAAGCTAGTGGAGTTGCTTGTGCCTGCTGATTACCAAGACAATATCGATCAAATATTTCGATGATGGCCAGCCGACTGAAAAGTTAGGAACTAGCGCAATTAAACGTTATAATAATGACTAGAAAATATGGCCGTTTAGTGATTATGTTAGCTATTGTAACCGTGTGGGGTTATGTTTTGAAATTGTGTATATATGTATATACTTTATTGCGCGAATTTTAGACAATGTTAAATTACAAAATACATTTGGTATATGCTTATTGGTAAACATATAAAAATATATATATATTGTTATATGTTTAGTAGTAAATATATAATAATTAAATAAAGATTTGTTGCTAATTGATTAATCCAACTCAGTTAAAAAGAGTAATAACTTTTGCTGAAATATGAGGAGCAGGTGTTGGACCTGAAATGATGATGAAATAAGACACATTTTTGTTTGCATTTGCGTTTTGTTTTTATGGTTAAAATTAAACATCACTTCTGGAACACAAGTATTCAAATTTAAAGCGCAAGCATCGTGCCTAACATTTGCAATCTACTTGTCTACTAATCTACTTGTTGCAGTGACCAAAACTGGCGTGTTGTAAGTTTAATTCTTATTGTCAAAAGACCCATTGTGGTCCAAATTTTATTGGAATGAAATCTGACTTTTATGGACATAAGCCACTTGTCAATAGCTTAAATTGGAGCATATAGCGCTCGCTTTGATGTTGCTTCGCAACAGCAGGCGGTTTAATATAACCTGCCAGTGAAGTCCATTTAACATATCCGCTACATAAGTGCCACCTGATGACAGTGTCGTTCAATCTCCTTTAGACGATTTACCAAAGACTGCAGCTCTTCGGCATTGCACATGAACTCCACTATGGTTATGCGCTCTCCGCTGCTTTGTTTATATTGTCCCAGATTAATGTGAAAATGCGCCACTCCCGAGCTGCTATCAGATGTAGATGATTTAGAATCGCACACGATGCGCCACTGCACATCGGTTATGTGTGGAAAATTGTGACCAAGTTGCAGTTGACGTAGAATTAGCTCCTTACGATTGTCTTCATACACACGCGCTAGTTCGTCTACTGTGGAGCTAGTTAATGACTGAGATTCAAGTTGTTGCCGCAGCGTAATGCTATCCCATGAGCATTTGGTAGCGAGAGCGTATAAGGTAACTACGGCGTATTCACTTTGTTTGGCATTAGCAGCGTTGACTGCATATATTTCAGGCACCGGTGCTATAACTAATAATTGATTATGTTAAATTATACAGGCAAATATAAATATTGGTACTTACTAGCGTCCGGATGCAACGTTAGCTTTAGGCAGTTAGCAATCAATGTTTTGGTCAATTGCGGTGTTAACGTTGTGCCCAATTGCTTAAGGCCATCAATGACGGTGGCTGAAAGTAAGCAGCTCTCCTCTGCTGAAGGTTTTTTTATTTCAGCGGACATTAGAAACTAGCAATTAAACTCAGCAGCAGCAAACAAATTGAAGCACTTTAATCTTCAGTGCAATATGTGCTTAGTTCATGTTAAAGTTTTTATTAATTACAAACAGCTGTTAGCTGCGGCTCTGTGTTTGCGCTGCATGCTGAATGGCAAGCAATTGCTGCATGTAAGAAGCTGATTGCTATAAAAATAGCGCCAACGAAATTAATTGTATTTTTGACGTTATCATTGGGCTAATTAAATGAAAGTCGGCTTAAAGATTAAAAAGTTATTTAATTTTAAAAAGCTGGTCTTTATCAGTTTATTTATTGTAAATGCAACATATTACACAAGTTTATTTAAAGTTTTGTAACAAAAATAGGCGAAGCAAATGACTAAAAGTGTTTTTACTGGCTTGGGGTCAGGGCATGTGCGAAAAAGGTTTTATCCTCGATTCCACGCTTGATGACATGTGGTATTTGCTTTGGCTCCATGCTAAAAATGTAAATTGTAAGTAAATTATATAAAAAATAATCAAATTAAGTTTTACGTTATGCAGTCGATGATGGGACAAACGGAAACGCAAAGCGTGCAGCCAGTGCAGTCGTCATTTACATGTGGCAAATGCGTATCCTTGTCAAACTCAATAGCCTGATAACCCGAGTCCGCGCAAGTCATATAGCACTTGCCGCAGTTGATGCACATATCCTAAAATAAATACAATAATTAATAGTCTATGTCTAAAGCGCCAAAATCCTTGCAAACGTACATCATTAATGAGTGCCACCTTCTGCTGTTTGTTGTCCAAGCCTTTGTAGTTGCTGATGCGTGGCAAGGCGCGTCCGACTATATCAGACACACTTGGTGCTTGTCTTATATTGGAGTTTGGCTCAACTTTAGTATTTGCCCCTATCTCAGCATCCCAATACGCACCCTTTTCGCTACGCAGTTTGGCCAATTTAATGTCACGTTCCTCTTGGTAGGGACCAAAAAAGCCTAAGGGCTTGTTAGCCTCTCCAACTAAGTGTACCACTGGCTTGCCCTTCTGATGCACCGGTGTCGGTGGTGATTGGCCATCCCAGAATGCTCCATTCACTGGCGGTGGATTGGCTTTCAAATACAGCAATGTTTTCAAGCTTGTGCAATAATCCTCGATCAATGTAAAATCTTGATTCTGTACTGATGAGCAAATCTGCAGTACTGTGGCACCTGCCTGCAAGAACTGTAGCGCCACTTCGCCGGAATCAATGCCACCAATGCCCAGTATAGCAAAACCAGGCACCTTTCTGGCTATATTTGAGATTGCATGCAGCGCCATGGGACGTGTCGCATTACCGGATACGCCGCCGTAGGTCGTAAGCTTTTCTTTGCCTACAGAGGGCCAGGGCGTAGCATCCGCCTTCAGGCTCATTAAACCTTGAACGGTGTTAATTGCCGAACCGCCATCAGCACCACCACGTTGTGCCGCCTTAGCAATGGATGTAATATCTGTGATATTGGGTGTCAGTTTAATAAAAACGGGCACCTTAACAGCACCGCGCACCCATCTGGAAATGTCCTCAACCAACTTGGGGCTCTGACCACAAGCCAAGCCCATGCCAGACTCACCCATGCCGTGTGGGCAAGATAAATTCAATTCGAGCGCATCGGCTCCCGACTTTTCCGCTTTGGTGGCCAGCTCAATCCAATCCTCTTCAATATAAGCACACATAATGCTTGCAATCACTATTTTCGTTGGAAAATCCCGCTTTAGCTCGGTTATGGAGCGGAACCAATACTCGGCACGTTTTTCCGAAATCAGCTCAATATTGAGGAAGCAACCTTGCTGTGGACCATATTTATAGCCCGATGTAGTGCCGCGCACAATACGTGGCGATACATTGGTTACCATATCCTTGTCTAGGCCAAAAGTTTTGGTCACCACAAAGCCCCAGCCTTGCTCAAAGGCACGGCGTATCATGGCTGCGCTAGTAGTGGGTGGCGCTGAGGCCAAGCCAAAGGGATTCTCAAATTTCAAACCACACATCTCAACCGATATGTCTACATTGTCAATGTCAGTGTAAAACAGCGGCAGCTGGGCGGGCGTATTTAATGGCAGACCTTGCAACTGGCAATGTATGCTCCATGCGGCAATTTTGCCATCATTGACGGATTCCACTGTGGTATTTGCAACGCCAGCCAAGTCACCACCGCAAAAGACCTGCGGCAAGCTGCTTTGCATGGTCAGACGATCGACAACGGGCAGGTTATGGCGGAAGCTAAGCGGCTCCAAGGCGGCGCAAACCTCCACATCATAAAGCCCTGAACCAAACGCCGAGATGACAAAGTTTGCCTTCAGGCGCACAATCTGCTCCTCATCCTCCACCCACTCATCATTCTCATTTTGTTCCGTGCGACAGAATTCCATGGCCGTAATCTGATTATCCTTGACAATGACTTTGCGTGGCGTTAAATATGGTAGCATCTCACAGCGCTCCTCACGTGCCAATTCCACTTCCTCGGGCACGGCGCGTATACCGGACGAGCCCTTACGAAAGACTACAAAGACGCGTCGTGCGCCGCAACGTAGCGCTGAGGTGGCACAATCAAAGGCCGTATCTCCAGCGCCCAATACAATGACATTGCCAAAGAGCTTGGGTAGTGCCTGACTAGCCTTGCAAGCGCAAAGACCTGGCTTGGAGCCATCGGAAACCAAAGGCAAAAAGTTTTTTGATGTATAGAAACCGGATGCTATGTTAAGGCCATCAAACATGGGATCCAGCTTGGGCTCAGGCAGACCAATGCCCACAAATACTGCATCATGGCCGGACGCAAGCAGACCCTGTAAGTAGCTCATGGTTTATTCATATTTATTGGTTACTCTGACAGTCTACTTACCTTTACAGTCAAATCCTTCGTAGAAAGACCACGATTCGTTACAATTTTAACGCCCAAATCTTTGACCAGGTCAATTTCAAAATTGACCACATCTATGGGCAAACGATATTGTGGTATCTCCGATGAGCTAAGACCGCCCAAGTAACTGCGTCGCTCATAGATAGTAATATCCTTATAGCCCAGACGTCCCAAGAAAGTGGCGCAGGAAAGTGAAGCTGGTCCACCACCAATTAGCGCAATCTTTTTCTGCGGCTGCGCTAGAGGCTTCGTATCCGGCGATACTCGCTGGTGCACACCCATTTGCTTAAACACTTCAGTAGCAAACTGCTGCAGTCCACCAATGTTAATGGGACCCGCCTCCGAAGCTTGTAGATTGCAGCCGCCCACGCAGAGATCGCTGGTAGGGCAAACCATGCCACAGGTCAGACCCAAAGGATTGTCCGAGAAGATAGCCTTGGCTGCGCCATAAAAGTTCTTATTGGCAATGCTCGTTATGAAGCTCTTAATGTCCAGTTGTGTTGGACAGGATTTTTGACAGGGCGCATCGGCGCATTTGAGGCAACGTGCTGCCTCATCTAGAGCGCCACGCTCCGACAAGGTTGTGTGCTTTATATCCTCAAAGTTATTGGTTAGCGGGGCGCAAGGTGGTGCTAAATGATCGGCATTGCGCTTCCAATGCTTTTTATTTTCCTTGGTCACCTTTGTGGGCACCACCGTGCAATGGGTTTTTACACGCGGATTTAAGGCCAACAGATCCTAAGGATTGTAATTAAAGGAATATGAGATAAGTATGATGTTGTTTGGTTGGGCATGAGAAACCTACCTCAATGTCGGCTGAATCTTTACTCAACAAGTTAGGTGGACTCATCTTGAAGGTGGCTGTAAAAGAAATGAAGATAGTTAAATAATTATTGGAAACTCCATGTAGATTTTATATAATATTAAAATAATATTGAATTTTTCCATTTTCAAATTATAGATCCACTGGTTATAACCCTGCTTCCCTGACGGCCCTGATGATCGTCAAAAATTTGTACACCAGTACAAAGCTGGTAGCAAAGCTACAAAATTAGAAGTTTTGGATCTAGATGAAAAAATATCATTCCATCCACCCAACAAAGGCGGCCAGTAGAGACTAAATGGAAATAAGTTCAGAATATGTGTCCAATGAAATTTCAAATGTAGAGACGGATCGCGAGAAATTAAAAAAATAAGAATGTCGTTTGTAAATTTTCGTACCGGATTTTAAATAATCTTGAAACAAGATTTATATGGCTTATTTTAATAATAAATTGTTTTTGTTTCTAGACTGGAAGGACTTCTGTTGAGACCAAAAAAGGATGACATATAGAAAGACGTAGGAGGCACCAGAAAGTTATTAGAAGTATGATCAGGGTGAGTGAGAAATTGATTTACTATTTGAGATCACCCAAAGACCATGATGTCCATTGTGTTGCCTAACTAAAAGAAGGGGACGATTGGAATTGAAGAAAGGGAGGGATAGTGGAGAAGGATCAAAAACTGCACATCCCGAATTGCTTAAGTCTCTGCAGCCCCGTCAGAAATCGTGAAGGGGAACGAGAAACCTATCAGCCGTATTGCCTTTGGTGCAGTGCCCCCCGTTATAACGCCTATTACCATCCTAGTTCTGTTTTTATGGAAGCGTAGGAGCTCAGATGTTTGCTTTGGATCATAACTCAACCAGAGTGCTCGGGAGATGCGACAGTCGGACAACCAAACACCATGTCACATTCTCTTTCTGCCTGAGCTCTAGCCGTCTGCCTGATTTGCGATACGATGTACGGTAATGGTTTTTCTATGTCCGTAACCGCAAGGTTAGCTGCCAGCGCTGAGCCGTTCCTGCGGGACACCTGAATGCCATCGATAGAGTTCCCAAGCACTGTATTTAAATTTATTAAAATCATTAGCTTATTATAAAACCCCATCATTATTATTATTGGTGGGGAAATGTACTGCGAATCTATTGTACCCCCTTCATGGCTCAGAGCTCTAGCAAAAGTCCTATGGCCTGCATGTATTCCAATATTTTATTTCTACTTAGGGTAACAACTATCTCCGTTGGGAGAACGTACATGCCTGACTGTATCTGTGCCCTGATATCTGTGCCCAGTGAATCAGTCGTTTGCTATTCTCCTCTATTCTCAGTAGGACCCGTACCACGTGGTTACCAATCCCACAGTGGGGTTCAGGTGTGATAAGCGGTGTTGCTGCTCCAGTCCTTGAAAGTTTATCTGTCATAGCCCCCCCATCATAGTTCGATAAATATTGTCAGCGCATAATTCGATTTGCTTATAAAGATTTCGTAAACAAAATGGTCGTTAGAAAGTTTTTTAGAATACCCAAGCCCTATACGAAATTTAATTAAAATCGTTTAACTATAAGCTATAGCCAGGCGCGTCGAGAAGGTGTGGCAAAAGAGGGGATTCTACTGTGCTTAGAGTTTTCTCACCGGCCCGGTGTAGAGGTGTAATAGAGGGACCGGTTCTTTTTACTGTCCTGGCTGTAGCCTACGTAGGACCGATGGGTCAAAAAACACTTTTTTTTGTCAACCTGTTTCATTATACCCTGTATCCTATGGTACAAAGGGTATATTAAGTTTGTGCAAGCCGAAAATGTATGTAACATATAGAAGGAGTTGTCGGACACACCCCAAAGTTACCTAAAATATGATCAAGGTGACTAGAGAAGTCGATATACCCATGTCCGTCTGTCCGCTTGAACACCTAGATCTCAGAGATGGTAAGAGCTAGAGTTACCAAACTTTCACATTAGATCCCATATTATTCCATAGGAGCCAAGTTTATTTTATTTTTTTGATATCGGGATTAAATTGTATAGCTCCCATAGAGGAGTTTCAGATGACCTCGAAAAAAAAAAGTTTTAGCTGAATAACTCGTTTGTTTATAAAGATATCGTAACCAAATTTGGCATTCAAAAGTTTTTTATAGTTTCCAAGCATTGTACCAAATTTGATCAAAATCGGTTAGCTATATAATATAGCTCCCATAGGACCGATCGGCCAAAATAACTTTTTTAAATCAAAATTCATTATATTTCGTTTTTTAATAAAGATATCGTAACTAGATTTGACATTCATAAGTTTTTTAGAGCACCCAAACATTGTACCAAATTTTAACAAAATCGGTTGACTATATCATATAGCTCCCATCGGGCCGATCTTCCAAAAAATCGATTTTTTAACAAAATTTGTTGTGTTTCGTTCTTTTGTAAAGATATTGAAATGAAATTTGGTTTCGTAAGTTTTGTATAGTTAAGCAACTAAGCACTGTACTAAATTTAGTCAAAATCGGTTGACTATATCATATAGCTCCCATAGGAGGAATCGGTCCAAAAAAACGTTTTTTATACAAAATTCGTTGTGTTTCGTTTGTTTGTAAAGATATTTGAACTAAATTCGGCATTCCGATCTTTTTTAAGGTATTAAAGCACTGCATCAAATTTGATCGAAATCGGTTGACTATATCATATAGCTCCCATAGAAACGATTGGTAGAAAAAAAAACTTTTGCTTAAAAATTCTTCTGCTTTTGGTTTTTTATGAAGGACTCGGATTTTATTGCAAGCTAGTGGTACAAGGTATCCCAAAAACGTCCGCGCCCAACTTTACGTACACCATTATAAAAGTTATATACCAGTTTTTTTCAAACCAATAATTATGTGCATGGATCTAGCATAATTTTCATTTTAGTAAGTACTTCCAGTATTCAAAAACAAAGTTTTGGTTATTGTTATATTTAAACAGACCTTGTATATGCTTGATAAGCACGAAAAGCCGAGAATCCTTGCTTTAACGTATCTCTCTCTCTCTCTCTCTCTTTTCTCTGAGGGTACTTAATGATCTCGGAAAGTATGACAGTTGGCATTATCATCAAAAGTTATCAACGGTTTCTTCGATATCTTCGATACCATCGAACCACCGATGTTTCCCATTTGATTTCTTTTAAAGTTATTTTTAAAATGCTAATGCATTTGCTACACAGTTACTAAGGCCCTAAGCCATGTCCAAGTGACGTTCTCAGTTCTCAATGATTAGATCTTATATAATCACTTTTGATTGGCATTACGTATGAAGTTAATTTTTGTGTATATTTAGCTAATAAAATTTCGATGGCGTTGACAACGCTTATCAGAGTAAAAAATACTGTCCATTGCCAAGACGTAAAATATTGTATATATGTAGGAACTATTGGAACTATACATATATGCGTACTAGGTACTTAGATTTAGACGCTGGTCAACGTTGCCGGTGCCTTAGTAACCCTGAGCTAATTTGAGCATTGCCCTCAATATATATAGTATATTATATACATAGACGCTATCAGTAAATATATGATCGTACTATTTTTTAGCTACCCTTTTATCATTATCAGTCAAGGCTGGCTGGGCAACGTGTTAGTTGCCAATCTAAGACGATTGTATAGGAACGCACTTAAACCTATATACTATATAATACTTGTATATTTAATCTTTTTTACCCCCCAGCAAGTATTTAGTAGTAGTATGTTATGTAGTTAATAACAACAGCTGCCGATTATATGAACCGGCTTTTAAAAAAATAAGCTGCTATGTATAGGAATAAGCAAATGGAGCTAGCCAAGTTAAGCAGCTGTGCTGAAGTTTAAATACACTATATTTTTACTTTGGAGATCCAACGAGAACCTCGCTTGACAGGCACTTCGTTGGAACCCTCAGGGGAGAGGTCGTCGCGTTGATGCGCCAGCAAAAATATGGAGAAGATCTATTGACCATGAACTACAAGCCGCCAACTACCCGAATCCCGAAATAGAGTTCGCTACAGGAGTATGGTCGAGGCCCTATGCTCCACCGGGAGTCGAGGATGACAGAAGAAAAGCAGAAATTTTTACTGGGATTTGGACATTTTTTTTTCCGAAAAGGGGTCCTCACTGCGACTAAAATATCTTTTCGACGATATCCATAAATTACGGCAAAAGACTTTCCGCTTTCCGCATGACCAGCAATAGATCTTTTGTTGGTATTGACCTAAGATGGAAGGGACTAATCTGTTTCTTTCCCATGTGACAAGCTCTGTCCCATACCAGCGCTGGGCAGTCACAGAGAATATGTCTGGTAGTTTCATCGTCCTCTAGACAGAGTCTGCACGCTAAAGAGTTCGATAGGCCAATTTTATGTAGATGGTATGGCCGGATAGGTCTGCTACCAGGAGTTTTAAGTCCAAGGACCTTTTGCCTTGATCGTATCCAGAGGTTTGACAAGCACTTTTGCTTGACGCAGCCCAGGTAAGGAGAACCAGTATCTCATATGTTCTCCTGCAGCCCATTGGTTTATCATGGTCTTGATTGTGAACCAACCAATACCACAGAACAGCGCAGGAGATGTAGTCAGGGTGGTGGCATCCTGTTACCATCCACTCCTGAGTGTCCTGATACCCAATATAGCACGACTTTGGAGGTAGTTATGGCATGCTTTAACCATCCTGGAGGAGATGCTCCAGGACGATACTGCCCCAAAAGCAGCTTGGCTATCTGAATAAATGCAGATGTTTGCTCCCCTAGTTCCCTTGAGCAGGATACTTAGGGCGCAGATCTCTATGGCATGTATTTCTGCTTGAAAGACCCTGGTTCAGATGCCCATTGCAGTTGAGATTCTTCTGGTGTTGGGTCCAACAACACCTACACCCTGCTCAGTTTTCCACCCATCCGTAAACCATTGTTGCCACCGGAGGTTTTTGCGAAGACCTTACATCAAACTGTCTCCTCAATCATTGATTGTAGCGGCCGGTTTATTAATGTGGAGCTCACCAGTCTGAGGTCTCGATGCAAGGTAAAATCCCTAAAAACAGTGTTGGCGGTAGCTATGGCATTTTTTAATCAACTTGGAGGGTATGCTCCAAGATGATAATGCCCTAATAGCAGCTTGGCTATCTGAATAAATGCAGATATTTGCTCCCCTAGTTCCCTTGAGAAGGATACTTAGGGCGAATACCTCTATGGCATGAAACTCCGCTTGAAAGACGCTAAGGCTCTAAACGACAGCGGGATATCCTTCAAAACCATCATCGCATGGAAAAAAGTCGATGTTTTTTTTGTTCATTGCGGCCCACTTGAGGCTACTTAAAAAAATTTTCTGACCGTGGATCGTGCTAAATAATTCTTAAATATAGTCAAGTTTTGGTTTCTCCAACGAACTTGATCTAAAAAGGGATTATAGGTTTCGGCTGTTAAAGCTCTGGTTCTACAGAAACTACTTAAATTGCTACCCAAGATTATGGTAAGCTTTTTGTATATAATGAACATATAGTCTGCCACGCCTTCTTCTGCTTGCGTCGAGTGAGTAGGAAGGGGGATTCCCTTGGGCTCGGAGTTTTCTCAGAGGTCAGATTTAATTATACTGTCGCACTATCGCTAAAGGAGTTAAAGAGGGGCCGGTCAACTCAGAAAATATCTAAGTAAATAAAAGGGAATTGGGAAAAGGAAAAATTGGTAATTAAATATAATAAAATAAAAAAGATAAAAGCCATCTTAAGAATTATCCGCTTCTAGGAATATTGTGATGACTCACATGGATAAAAAATATTATGATTGTCTAGATAAGCTAACTAGAGAATCTTACGATGTTTAAACACTTTAAGACTATTCAAAAAGTTTGGGCAGGACAATGTCTGCCGGGCCCATTAGTATACAAATATTATATATCAGGTCTTGGTCTTGGGAGGAATTCTTCACTTCGGAACTGGGAAAAGACTTTCTACCTATTTTTCTAACTTTGAGGGTAGGTGAGGTTCGGACCTGAACCCCCTGTGGATCCACTTTCTGTAGCGGATCCACGGGATCGTTCAAGATTAATCCTGGATCCGCACCTGATATATATGTATATATCGTTAGCGATTTTGATTGTTTGAGTCATTTTAAGCAAGTTAGCTCTAAAACGAATTCAAGTCGCCTAACTTTTCAAAATGGTTTTTTTTTTTTAGAAATATTAAAAAATCGACGAAAAGACCTTACATTTACAAGACCAAAAAACGATATTTTTACTTTACCTGGGGTCAAGGAATCCATTTTTGACACCTACTTTTTATAATTTTGTGCGCCGCCAGAGGTCGCTTTTGGTAATATTATATAAAATTTATTTTTAAATTTGTTACAGAGAAAAAGTGAAATATTTGCAGACTTTCGCAAAATTTAGTCAATTTTCAATAAAAAAAAACGGAAAAAAATCATAGAAAGCCGACCTCTGGCGTGCATCTTTTGAAAAACATAAGAACTAGAGTGAATATAAGGACATAATAGGGTCATTTTTGCAGAATATATAGATATATATATATATATATACATACCATATGGCCAAATTTCCTATCAACTAAACTTCTTGAAGAAATCTGTATAGCAACAAAATTGGTTGAAAATTTCGGGCTTTATAGACAAACAAAAATTGAACTCAAACGAGTTCGAAAACATTTTTGCCAAAGAGCAAGTAAGGGTATTTCAAAAACAATTCATTGCTAATAAAATGACATAAAATTAAGATTTCTACTGGATTCTACTAGATTGTATTTGTGTTTTTTTCCAAAAACTACTCTTGTTTTCGCCATATAACATACCACCATACAGGTTCTCTAGATAAGGTTTGAAACTTTTAGCTGTTTACAATCTCGACGATGCGTGCGCTGAATTTCATTATCATAATACATAATACATATATAGTATATATAGTAATATAGTTTTTCTGCTTATATACTTAAGCGTTGTTTGCTGCGCCAGGGACACGCCTCTAAAATATTGCAAAACAAGTTTTTTTTTTTGTTATATGTTTATCTAGTAAATAGTTTAGCTACAGTACAGTATATAGTATATAGCACCCATGTGCGTCTAAATTTTATTTTTTTTGACACAATAATTGACCTACAGTGGGCACACAAATTATTCGAACAGCAATAAATTTCTAGTAATTGTAATACGCAGCAGCCTCAGCACTGTGACGTCAGCATTGTTATCTATGCTGTGTTTTTTCTTGAGGTTGCCATGTACATATTTATTTACATAATGTATGTATATAAAGATCTCAGCTGCAGTTTGCCAAATTGATCGATCATATTGTAATAAATAAACATATTTACTTGGATGTATTAGATGCTCAAAAACAAACCTTTTATAGAGTATCTCTAGAATCTCGTTCTCAATTAATAATTTTTTTTTTTTGCGATTATCACTACTTTTACACTTTTATATGCAATTGTTTGCACATACACACACTCACACACACACACTCGAAAAAAAAAACGAAAATATTTTGTGGAAAAGTTGGTCTTCACACTGGAAACGCCAAATTCGTAATGCGAGCGAAGGCGTTGTTTTAGATCGTAGGGTGCGCTGTTCTGATTCTGATTGCTCCGCTCTGCTCTGCTCTGTTGTTGTCCAAGTCGTCGTTTATACGATTAGCTAGCTCTACGATATGTACAACACTGAGACGCGGAACACGCCATAGTTCAGAGTCGTCAGCGTGGTCAGAGGAGGCATGTTTATAATACTGATACTTACATTTGTATATACATTGGGTGGAAACAAAGAGCGGCTGCTCCCGGCAAGGGCACGCTCATATATGGTTATTATTATTTTTTTTTTCAACTAAGCATAATTGTCAACTGTTACAACTATCACCTCTAGTATGTTTGGAGAACGTCACAATTACCTTCAACTCCTGTCTTTCCTAAACAGAGTATGTTGGGTGCCTCGATACTCCAGAGTGCATCCACTCCCACTACATCTACTGCTCTTTTTCGTGCTATTGCTTGCTCCAGAATTAAACCATGGGCAGAACATAGCAAATACTGGTTCTTACCGGGGTTTCGACAAGAAAAACAGATCGTTAAACCTATGAATGTAATTAAAACAAATGGTCCTATCTGGACCTCACTCTGTAAGATAACACCTACAGCTACAGAAAATGAGTCTATCTGATTCTTGAGAGTCTCCTGACTTTCCTAAACACAGTGGTGCTATCTGGACACTCCAGTAGTGCAGTGAAACGCGATTGCTGCTGATCTAGCATGACAGAGTGCCTCATCCCCAATGCATCTCCTGCTCTTTTTCGTGCTATTGCCTGCTCCAGAATCAAGACCATGGGCAGAACATAGCAAATACTGGTGCTTCTTTCCGGGGTTGCGACAAGCAAAAGAGCTCGTTAAACCTTTGAATGTAATTATGCTTTAATTGGTCCTATCTGAACATCATCATTATCATCATTGGCGAGACAACCCTGGTCGGGTCTTTGCCTGTTGTAGTTTTCGCCGACATCTCAGTACTAAGTCCTTTGCATCTTAATCGACCTCAACCAGCCATCTCAACTTCGATAGTTTTCGTCTCTATTAATCGCGATCTCGGGCTTGTGTTTTCAAGCATCTAAGTTCTAAGTCCTCTGCATTTTGATCGACCCCATCCAACCATCTCAACTTCGGTAATTTTCGCCTCTATTCATCGCGATCTCGGGCTTGTGTTTTCCAGCATCTCAGTACTAATTCATTTGCATCTTGATCGACCCCATCCAACTATCTCAACTTCGGTACTTTTCGCCTCTATTTATCGCGATCTTGGGCTTGTGTTTTTCAGCATCTCGGTCCTAAGTCCTTTGCATCTTGATTGACCCCATCCAACCATCTTAACTTTGGTTGACCTCTTCTTTGGCTACCTACACACTGTCCAAGCATTATTCGTTTAGGAGGATAGCTATCGTTCGCTCTAATTATGTGGCCAGCCCATCGTAGTCGGTCTGTTGTAAGGAGTGTATTTATAAGTTGTTGTAGAGCTCCACTATAATGCATAGTGCGAACATTCCATGTCGATAGTCTTAAATCATTGTCCTTGTAGCATTTCCGGGGTCGTCTTCGTGAGATGTCGTTTGATATCCAAGGCTCTTCTATAACTTCCGTGACCTTCTTTTTTTTTTACAGTGCCATGTTGTCGGCCTAGATAGCCTAACCTCCTTCAGGAGGACCCACCCTTGGTTTTAAGTCTTGAGGGTTGGCGTGATGGTATAGATCATAGTTATAAAGCGAACCGCAACTGATTATGGAGATAACAGACGCTGAGAGGTATTGAGGAGTTTTTGAGACCGTTGACTCCAAAGTTGTTGGTTCCGCTGCTTTCTCGACCTCGCCATTACCTTTGTTTGACAACAAAGTTTTTATCTTCGACCTATGTGGTCCTCG
>JBAMAX010002306.1:0-49732 GCA_037043745.1 Chymomyza amoena | reverse complement strand
TCTATAATAAAAAGAGAGTAAAACAAAAAAAAAACGAAAACTTTTATAGAAATCAGTTGAAAAGTTTTGTTGCTGTCAAACAACAACAAAAGGTATGTTTTGTTGGGGTTGTGCTTAGAATTTTCACCCACGTTATTTTAGTAATACCCTGCAATTGAGGTAAAGGGGTTATATGCATTAGAGAAGGCAAAAAAATAAAATTGGAATGTTTTTCATTTTGCAAAGGTTCGTAATCTCAAAATTATTAAAATTTTATTAAATTTTCATAAATATATATGTTTCTGTACCTCCTTTTTTGAACATGAGACGTGTAAGAAAAATTTCATTAGATTTAAGCACTAAAACGGACAAGAGATCCACTTCACTCCTTCAAATCGAATAAATCACGAAAATCAATTTTTTAAAAGTACGATTGTGGTCAGGCGAGGTTCCAGGATTTGGTCTTGGAGCGATTTTTACTTCAAAGTGTAATATATTTATTTTTTGAGAGATAATGATGCTGCCAATTCTTATTTTAAAAATTAGCCCATTGCCTGCACAAAATAAAATATGTCTAAAAGGAGATTTATGGGATGATGGCATTGCCATGTTTTATTTTGAAAGAAAGTGGCATTGCCATATAATAAGATAAGAAATGATGTACTGGACATGTTGATTTGAGAGATGAATAATAAAAGATAAAATTTAAAAGATGATGGCTTACTTATATTAATTGGAGAGAAGAAGATTATATACAGCTCCTGATCTGAAATCATCATACCTACATATATATGTATATAGATCACATATGAACGTATAATATAAGATTTAGGAGATGATAACGTTGCGATCTTGACTTGAGAGAAAACTTTATAAAATAAATATTATATTAATTTTTTTTCTCAAATATCAGCTTAGACCTAAAGTTATGAAAATATATATCATAAAACCGTTGAGCCAATAAGCTTCGATGAAAGATTTGCAATAAGCACAAAAAATATGACTTAGGAAAAGAAATCTTGCTGAGATGATGTTACGGCCAATTCTTATTTTAAAAAGTAGCGCTTTGCCTGCCCAAAAATTAATGTCTAAAAGAATTTTTATTATTTATCTCTATGATCGCCTACATCTTGGAGTTTGTAAGAACTAGAATAACCAATTTGAGATTAAAGTCCCTTATATCAATCTATGGAGTCAGTCATAGATTAGATAGTTCCAAGTGACAGATTAGAGATAGTCGCAGTATAATATTTAGGAGGAAAAAAATAACAAAACTAAGGATATATAAAATGGTAAATCCCAAAGAAGATCTGAGTCCCAATCAAGACCAATTTTATGGACCTTAAATCGTTTGCAAAGCTTGGACTAAGATTATAGACTTTAATGGGTTCAAGAAAATAAACTTCTTTGGCAAGACTTCTCCTAAGAAACATTATAATAATATTGGCATTGAGAATTCGAGAGCAATTAACTTTTATGGAATAAAATGAAAAACCTCCTGACACAAACTTCCAGAACGTGAGTCTCTAGCCAGAGGATAAAATTTCCTCTTAGGTAGGCATAGAAAGTCGATGCAGGATTAAGTTTGCTTCGAGAATCGGTCTGACTAAGAAGCTTCTGTAATTGGTATATCCTTCGAGTCGCCCTTTTTAACCCTTTTAGCGGGGATATTAGATTTTAAAACATAAGACTTTTAAATTTGAATCTAGTTCCAGGTTATTAACCTAGTAGAATAAAGCATATAATTAGTTAACCTCGAGAACCTAATGTTTCTGTTCATTCATCTGTCTTTCCGTTTATAAGTACACCCATGTCTCAGCGTTCATAAAAGCTGGAGACCCAAAAACTTATTATCTGCATAATAGATAACTTCTCTTCAGTTCGGCTCAGACCTGAATTAGTCATTAAATTCATTAGCCTGAATTTTCAGTACCAGTCAAGAATCCAGGCATTCATTTGTAACTAAATTTAACACATTCATGTCCTAGGTTTTGGTTCTAACAATCAGCTATGAATTCAGTGCAGATTGCTCCTGGTGACGTGAAATCGTCATGGTTGCTCTTTTCATGTTTGGGGCCTAGGCAGAATTTTCAGACTTGGAACGACCGAACCGGCAGACACGTAGGAGGAATTTCATGCAAGCTAGAATAGGAGCAATTGGGGGCAAACCGAAAATTCAGCGACTATTCCAAAAAGGTCAACGTTTTTTTTGGTCCACCGCCAATTTTTCCAACCACTTTGAAGGTCGACATGAATTTGAAAATTGCCGGAATTGCCGATCAACACATCACCGTCAAGAATTGCCAATCAACATGAAACTACAAGATTTGAAGAAATTTGAACTACGTCACATTTTGAATTTTATTTGAGGAAATTCGAAAATACTGTTCCAAAACGCGTCTCACCGCGTTGTAGAAATTTCCAAGTGGAGTGGAGCCAGCAGCTGCTCCAAATTGTCTCCAACTTAGCCGTAGTAATCAGCTATGAATTCAGTGCTAATTGTCTTTGAAAAGTTATGCCTGAAACCAGCCATTCATTTCATGAGGAAATTCAGGGCAGAATTTTTCAGGCCTAAACGACCGAACTGCAGGGCATATAGGATAATTCCTCTATGGATAAGAAAAGATTGCTGAAAAACTCTAAAGATCGGAAAGTATTCTTTTAAAGATTAGCTAAAAATGCATTTAGTCTAAACTCCAGCTGGAGCCACCCAATTCAGCATGTAAAGTCTCATTCCAATAGAAAAAAAACCTTGTAACTGTCACAAAACATCCCAATCTCTCCAACCCGTAACCCGTTTGGCTTTCAAAACTTTCCCAATTCCCAAAACTACCCTCATCGAGCAGTGGTAGCTGCAGTGTATCCCACTGTCGTCGAACACGACCGTCCACCCTCACCTTTATTTACATATTTTCTTTTTCGGCTTATTTAACCCAATTTCTAGCACTTTTCATTTCATCTCAGCATTGCGGTTAATTAAATATGCAGTTAGGCTTAAAGAAAAGGTGCTTAAATTAGATGTGTACACCCCCCTGCCCCAGCAGAAGGGCTAAATAAAGCACATAAAGTATTCCCAGAGCGGAGAGCAGGGCGGTAAGAGAGTTTCACGCAAGAGGATTTAGTTGGTATGTTAAATTAAAGCTGACTGGCGCCAAGTGGCAGCAAAAAGGCAATTTAAATTCTAATCATAATGCCGCAAAGTCGCTGCTTACACCTTCCACAGAGCTCAACGTCCTACCCTCCCAAAAAAAATGCTGCTCCATGGTGAGCTTAGCAAATTAGCGCACAATTCGTGCTTGGAGTAATCTCTCTTACTCGGGAAGTTTTCTCTGGTACTTAAGCAGTGCATAAATTTTTTGGCAGATATTTTGTACTTCATTTCCGTTTCAGACAATTTTCCACACCTAAGCCTTTTTTTTTGGTTTAACGCTTTGTTGTATTTATGTATCTTTGTATCTTGTTAATTGCGTTTTTGTGTATTTGGTTTTTAATGTTTTCGTGACTTTTAAAGGCTTTTCGTTTAATCCGCATATTTCTTCGTATTTGTTTTATAAATGATGTTCAGGGACAGGAAAGCTAATCCATTTATAATGAGCAGCAAAAACAAAAAGACAAGCATCAAATTACATATCGAAAAAAAGGTTACCCTGGCTGCTTATCTGCTGCCTTGAACATTTTTCTTGCCAGCAGACTGGCTATAAAGATAAAAAAATGTTTCTTAATCATAAGTAGTTACATAGATTATGTACAAAAATAATTTAGATTATTTCGTAACTTTTATGGAATTCCAAGGGGAAAAACGCTATTTAAAGCAAAGATATACAAAATGTAGGCAATTTAATAAATCGAAAATTTCGTAATTTCCGTTTTAAGGGCTTACACTTAATACAGAACTTAGTTTTCTTCCTTGAAAGTTCATGAAAATGTTCGTCTGTTCCCTCATAGCTTCTAAACCTCTTAACGTAATTTGACAAAAAAGGTATCGTTAGATGCGTCTTGAGCGTTCAATGGTTATAGACTATATGACGTCACATTAAACTAAATAAGTTTATGAAAATGTACGTCAGTTCCCACATAACTTCCAAACCGCTTAACACTAATTCGTCAACAAAAGGCATCGTTAGAAGCGTGTTGAGCGTCCACTCGCCGCTATGGGCTATGTGACGTCACATTAAACTAAATAAGTTCATGAAAATGTTCGTCTGTTCCCTCATAACTTCCAAGCCGCTTAACATAATTTCACAAAAAAGTTATTGTTAAAAGCGTCTTCAGCGTCCACTGGTTATAGACTATATGACGTCACAATTAATTAAATAAGTTCATGAAAATGTTCGTCTGTTCCCTCATAACTACTAAACTGCATAAGAAAATTTCACAAAAAGGTATCGTTAGAAGCGTCTTGAGCGTCGACTGGTTATAGACTATGTGACGTCACATTAAACTGTATAAAACGAAATCTAGAGGCTGCTTCTTATATTAAAGTGCTAAATAATTTATTTTAATTTATTTTAACCATGTCAATGACTTCGCCTTTATAACGAAACTTTTAAGTGTTATCTTAAGCTTTTCTTAATACAAAAACAAAACCTGTCCTTCAAAAGCTACGAAAAAAAATTTATTTTAAAAGCCAAACAATTGAAAAAGCACAATGTTAATGTGTCTAAGATATGTGCATATCTATAGAGCCCAAGTGTTTGTGGTCACAGAATGCTTAAAAAGCAGCTCACACACACCCTCACACATCAGCACGTACATGTTCACTCTCTTTCTCACACACACACATACACGCATACACAAATAGCACATTTGCAATGCAAGTGGCGCAGCTGAAAAATGAAAAACAAGCGAAAATGCAGTTAACATTGCAAAAACAGTAACGAATCAAGTGGAAAGAGTAAAAAACAAAGAGAAATAAAATACACAAAAAAAAAGAATACATTAAAACCAGCAACAATATAAAAATGAGAAGTGACGTAGACAGCATTACGCATACAAACATACGCAACACGCTCTCACATGTACATACAGCAAGATTGCGCACAAAAGTATGCAGCAATAACTACAGCCAGCTAAACAAGTGCAATGCATAAAGAGTGTGAGTGTGAGAAAGTGTGTGAGTGTGTATCTGTGTGTGAGTATGCATGTATCTATGTGCGTTTCGTCTGCATTTTTAGTAGCATACATTTCGCATTTAATTTCGTTGGATACACGCGCAATTTTTTGTTATTTTTCTGGCTTTGTTTTATTTCTACCTCGTTTTTCACAAATACGAGAGTAATTTGAGAAGTCTGCCAGTTTTAAAATATGCCGGGAATAAAATAAAAGTTTACAATGGGTTATTAAAAATTCTTGACGTATAGAAAGCCTCAACCAAGAGACTTAATTGACATTAACAGCAGTATAACATACTTTATAAAGATATTCTATATTTAGTCTGTTAAGTAAGAGCGTGTACGGCATAACTTATTAAAAATTGATTTAAACAAAAGTTTCTTTACATCAATTTATTCTACATGTTCCGAAGCATGACGCAATTATATCAATAGCATGTCCAGTCACCACCAGCGTCAATAATCGCCTGGCATATTTGCGGCATACTTTCCACCAAATTTTCAGCATATTAGACGGGAAGCGCTCTCCAAATGCGTCGAATTTCTTGGGAAAGCTGTTTCAAAGTAAATGTGGGTCTTCCTCGAAGCTTTTGCTTGATGACTGCGCAGACGTTTTCGATGAGATTTGCATCAGCGGACTGTGCAGGCCAATCCAAGGTGACGATGCCTTTTTTGCACTTCTAGTCGGTACAGAGACGACTGCGGTGTTTGGGATAATTTTCATTCTGCAGAATCCAATCTTTTTTTTGTTAATAAATTGGCTTTTGGCAGTCGGTAATAAAGCTTTTCGATAAATGTCGATAGTCCTGGGAGCATTAAGGTTCTCTGTGAAGAGATGCAAAGCGCCGAAACCCTTTTTTGAGAAGCATCCCCAAAGATGAATATTTATAGGGTGTTTATAGGTGCTTTGGACAAAATTACTTGAATACAAAGACCAGGCCCGTGGTATGATAGAATAACCCCAAACTGAAGATTCGTTAGAGAAAAGTACGTTGCTCCAATCGCGATCAATGTTTTCTGTTGCCCAAGCCAGTCGTTTTGCAACGTGCTTTTCGGACAACAGTGGTTTCTTCAAATTATTTGCTTGCAAATAGTTTCGAATCGTTATGTGCGATATATCTTTACCCTTTTTTTTCAATTTTGCTTGCCCTCGAAAACAAGCTCACTATCATTTTTTCAGCCTTCTAGGTCACGCTTTCTATTGAGCCACGATCGGGAAGGTCATCGACGTTTTTCGACTCCGTGTAGCGTTGCACCCACTTCTGAACAAAAGTCTTCGACTTTTTCAAATATTTTGCCGCCGCTGCATAGGACATTTTGGGTAATTTTGGATGGGTGCAAGGAAAAACTGCCTCGAAGCGTTACTCATTCTGCTTAACGTACTTTTCTGACAAAGTTTTGACTTTAAATCGAACTTTTTTACTAGTGCGTCAAAGACAAAGGTTATGTCTACTCGTTAACGAATTTTTAGAAATCTACTCTTTACCGACTGCGGATAATGCCGTATACGCTCTTACTTACTTACTCTTAGACTGTACATGATATTGCTTAGCAAAAAATGTTTATAGATAAGCATAACTTTCACACACTCATCAAACTGCCCTCGTCTCCTGTAAGTTCATATGTATTTTCACCTAGCCGCGAGTTATCATTTATGTTTGTTTGTAAATGAAGGCAGCAACAAATGCTGTAGATATGTCGCCTTGTCTATGCTGCGTCTACAACTTCCCTTTGGTTCCTTCCCCCTTATACTCTATTACTTACTCCCACAATAGGAATATATTGCTAGAACTTTTTTTTTTTGTTTTAATCTATGCAACGCCAGGAAGCAACAGCCAACACTGCCGCAAATTAAATGCAATAACATGCAGTGCCAACAAATACAACGAAGTTGTAGAACAAAAACAAAAAAAAGAGTTGCCAGGGTGCTGGAAAATGAATAACTATCTGGTTGTGAGGTTGCATCCATAGATGAACATAACTTGCCGCAACGGAAACGCATTCAGCTACAAAATGCTTGGGAAGTAGCAGGTCGAAGCAATTATTGCTGCCATTGCCATAGAGAGTTGACATATTTAAGAAATTAGTTATGGAATTGGATTTTTTTTTCTTTAACGAAACAAAGATATTGGTATATAGGCTATGAAACTAGTAAAGTCGTCATGTGCTTTGATGATTCCTAACTCAATAAATATCTTAGAGAAGTATAGAGACGCAGACGGATGACAGAATGGGAGAGGACTTAGTTAGGTCTAGAAACTACTTGGCTCATATGAGTGCGGCCCTAGAATTATCCGATCGAACAACTTAAACTTTTTGTATTTTTATAGTATCCTCACTTTCCTTTTGTGAGGCTCCACAAAATAGGCTTTAACCGTCCACTTCATCTCTTCGTTAAAGCTAAATCTTTTTTTACTAGGCTTTTTGTATAAGTCAGGAAAAATCAATTAATCGGAGGGAGCTAAATCTGGCGTATAGGTAGCGTGATAAAACTATTCGAATCATACTACATGGATTTTGGCCATTGTGTACGAAATGGGGCATTGCAATGATGAAAATAGAAGCCATAGCCTTGCCAGCTGATTATAAGCTCTTTCATAAATCGGAATTATTTGTAGGTGAATCGGTTTTGGAGGGTGGGGTCGGTTTTTGGGATGCGCTTGTGTGGAAAGTTGTCTGATTGTCACACGTGAGTGACCAGCAACGATTCCCTAACTGGCCGATCCATGTAGCTCACAACCTCAAGCTTTAGGCTAGGTACTCTCTGGTTAGCCGCTGGATACCCCTTTCCAGGGGTGAGCTAATATGAGAAGGCGACCCCTCAGGCGATCTGCGGTTGAGGACGTTATGCATGGAAGCGTAAGTGGACATCTACTACCAAGGGAGTCGAAGGCCCAGTCAGCCGTCATTTCCTTTTCAAATCCCATGACTACGAAAATATCAAAAAAGCCTGGGATAATATGGAGGCGAGCGATATAGTCCTAAACCGACACCGGGTTCGTCGCGCCATAGAAGAATGGTTTTAAAGGCCAATACTTAATACAAAAATTAGTTTACTTCCTCATCTCTAAAGACTTTCTTTGCTAAAATTGAAGTATGTTTTTACCCGACTGAATGTTTGTCTGTTCGCTCGTAACTTCTAAGCCGCTTATGATAATTTGATAAATAAGGTATCGTTAAAAACATATTGGTCGTCCTTTGGTTATTGGCTATGTGACGTCATATTTAACTACATAAGAGACGGCGTAAAGAGGCCAATGCGGTGCATTAAATTAAATAGCTTAAAAAACCATTTTTGTATATTTAAAAAAATATGATTTCAGGCTTGAAATAATTTTTCTTTGTAAGAGAAACAAGGACATATACACTGACGGGCAAAAGTTTCCGGACTCTTAAGAAATTATACGGAATTGATTAACAAACACTATACAAGACGCTCATCTTGCCCGTGCTCGTTTACGGCGCAAAAGCATGGGTTGTGTCACGGATAGATGCATCTGCTCTTGGGGTGTTTGAGAAAAATTCTTCGTTAAATCTTCGATTACGTTCGTTTTGAGGACGACTATCGCATACGGATGAACCACGAAAGATGACATAGATGTTTTCCAGCGCGTCACAATACAACGTCTGCGCTGGCTCGAGCATTTCGTACGTAAGGATAACGATGCTCCAGCGAAAACGGTATTCGAAGGGAAAGCTGCGGAAGGAAGACGAAGGGGACGACCCCAAACACGACTTCGATGGAAAGATTAAGTGGAGGAGAGCCTATCCTCTCTTGGTATTTCCTGGCGAGAGTTCTTGTCGCCGGCCGTAACCCGAGAACGAGTTGTCATGGCTACACAATGAATGAATGATTAACGAACTCGAAAAGTGTGTCTTAAAATTGTTCGATTAAGTATATTGAATTATCAACATAATGAATAACATCAATATACTAAGTTAATTATTTTTGTTTGTGCAATAAATATAATTTCTCCGAGCTTCTTGTTTCGCGTATGTGGCCAGCCCAATTCCCTGATTTAAGTCAAATCGAACTTCTTTGGGATGAACTTGATCGGCGAGTCAGGAAACAGTGTCTGTCTTTGAAAGAAGCTCTCTCGATTGCATAAAATAAGACGTGGAAGTAGCTGAAATAGACAGTTCTTCGAAACGTCGCAAAAGTGTTTAAAACCAAAGGTGGATATTTTAACGAGAAAAATGTATAATCGTTCTATGTGTAAAAACATATTATCTGTTACGATTGAAGTAATATATTGAATAGTTTTAAAAAGAAGAATCTTTCACATCGTCTCAATAGTTTCAAACGTTTATGTACAATTTTTTTGAATTTTAAGAAGTAATTGTTAGGTGTCCGGAAACTTTTGCCCGACAGTGTACAAAAATGTATATTCCTAAATTCACCTGTGATTTCAGGCCGGATTATATTTTTATTAGGCTGTGTATCAAAATATATAAAGTTCTCAAAATTAAAAAAAAAAATAATAATAATAATAATAATAAAAAAAACCCCAAGACAATTATTTTCTAAAAAAAACTCAAATATTTTTTTTACCTTAAGTACTATATCTGTTTTTAATTCCCAAGACTATTATTAAGTTACTTTAGTGTAATAAAGTTTTTTTTGAGTTAAATTTTTTTGGACAACATTCTCAAGGACCAAGCCTTTCAGATTTGCTTTACAAAATTTTGTTAAGATGTGAGTATGCAAATTTTGACATATTTCCTAAGGCTTCTCTAAAGAATATGGTATATATATTTTCTAGGTTGCTAACTTTCGACTATATAAAAACACAAGACACTAGAATAACAACGAATACATTCATATATGAAACAAATGCAGCATGCAACCCTTCGAGAATAGAACTGAGCTAGAAAAATGTTAAACTAAAGATACAAAGCTACAAACAACAATGGCGTCTACAACAGAGGGGGCGTGCTCGGTGCCATGTTGCAAAGATTTTTTTTTTTGCCAAAAACAACAAAAACTGCTGCTTGAGTGCGGCAACATGCTAAATAAAGCACCTCAGCGGTTGTCTGTTTGTCTCTCTTCGGGTCTGTCTAACTATCTGTCTGTCTCCCTGTGTATCTCTCTGTGTATCCTTGTAGTTGTACAATTGTTTTACTTGTTCCTGCGACATATATCAGCATGTAAAACATTTATGTTGCAACATCTTAAACAAGTGGCAGCTACACGCGCACACACACTCAAAATGTTTACAAATGTTTGCCAAATTTTTACCAAAATATCTGAGTGCATTCCTTTTTTTCCCCTTTAAAGCTAGGCTCATAAATTTCAGCGCCTCAAAACAAAGCTGGCCTTAACTGAAGATTACAAAAAAATGGAGGAAATAAATCAGCTTGAAGGCGACAGTTTGTGGTCTGTCTAATGGTGGCAGGTAAAGGTAAGGAATGTTGCTTAGGGGACTTTAAAATGCACTGTCCGTGAAGAACATGAAAATAAATATAACTAGAAGGATTACTTAAGAGGAACTTTTGGTGAAAGATGGTTTTAGGTTAGGTTAGGTTAGGGCGGCAGTTGGCACTGACGTCCCCCCAACTCACTTAGGCCAAGGATACGCCCGTTGCGATACCGCTAGAGTAGCTAGTTCACCACTCTTTCCCACTTGAGAGGTTCCCTATAAAAGGTGAGGAAGCCATCCGGCTGCGTGAATAAACCTTAAAAGGCATTTTGGACTCTGTTCTGAGAGCTGAGATAAATAGTCTAGAAAGTGTGATTGTAGGAACGTAAATCTTTTACTGCCCAGTTCAGGGCAGTGACCAAAGAAGTGTTCCACCGACTCCAGCTCCTCCTCATCGCCACAGCTCCTACAGAAGTCATGGTGGGGAGCATTCAACCTGGATGCGTGGTTTTCTACCAACCTATTCAGACATAAGATGGTTTTTAATAACCCCAAAAAATGCCCAACAAATTGAGTTTCCCTCGATTAACGTAACAGTAGGTCAGGTTATGTTGAGCAGACAGATTAGTCAGTGACTGAGATTACACAGAAACCATGAGGTCCATAGTGGTGTCGTATTGTGAATAAAGAGGAAAGAAATTGTAGAATGGGAGGGATTGTGGAGGAGAATCAAAAGTTGAAGGGCATTCCTAATAGCCTAAGTCTCTCATGTTGCAGAACCATTTTGAGGATTCGATAAAAGCAGCCACATCTGCTATGGGAACGTAGGCTGGACTACCCAAATCCTCAAAGAGTAGTTTACCCAGAAACTGGCTTGACTTCGAAAAAACGCCGGGCAGCAGGTGTTGGATGCTTTCTGTCTATTGATAGCTTTTTTTATTGGACTTATTTTACTGGACTTAATATGGTATTAATCCATATACAAACTAAATTTATGCTTTTTGGCACTAAAAATGTTAATTACTACTACTACGAATTCTGGACTCCTAAGTGGAGCATAGAGCCTCAAAAAAAAAATCCCTTCTCGGGGATTGCCATCTTGTCGTGATAAGAGGGCTTGAATAGGGCGATGAATCCAAGAGCGATGCCGGCGGTAGCGTAGCTATCGGTAGAGCCACACATGCCGGTATGGTCGAGGAAGAGTCCTGAAGCTAAGAGCAGTCCACAACAAACCCTGATGCCTTTTTAGCCATTAATTAAGCATCTGTTCCCCATATCAGGAGCGGCTTTTAACTAACGAATCTTTGAACCCATCACTCATTGACTCTCATAAAAGATGTCAGAATAACATGGAACAAAACAATAATTGAAACATGTCTCCAAGGGGTACCCAACAATTGTTGGTCAATCCCCCAGCTACGAAAGCCAGCACAGAGGATTTGGAGGTGCTAATTTCACGTAATAACGACAACACGATGAATATAACCAAAAATGTTAATTAAGGCTAGCAAAAAGACTTAAATCGGTGAAGTCTTTTGTCAGAGCATCACAAGGCCTACAAATAACCAAGATTATATTCAAACAATGTTGGAATTAAATTATTAAGTTTACAACTATGCCATAGATGCTCCATTCCTGCTGTTTCAAAAGCATTAAAGGGAACCTCTAGGAGTGTACATTTCTATAAGTTCCAACTGCTTCAACCTGGTCACACTAAATTTGCTTGCCCCACAAACTTCCCAAAAAAAGAGTATGCAGAGTATATGCCACAGCTTCACTACCATCTCGAATCATCTGGCTGACCATCAAGGAGCCGCCTAACGATGTTTGTTGTTCGTGTTTGGCTTTTGTTTCTGTAATTTGCATGCATTTGAAGGATAACGTAGATATCCCGTCGTCACACAGCGCCCAAAAGCGCGCTAAATTTTTGTTGCATGTCCCGAACCCGAAATGACCTGTCTAGATGGGAAACAGACCGGCGGACCGACAGGACCGACACACTACGGACACGCCCGACTGACGGAGTCTGTTAAAGTGTCCGTTTGTCTGTCTGCTTGACTGATTGTTGGACTGACTGACAAGTGCACTTGAAACTAGTTACTGTGGCCATTGGCGCATGTTGACCACGACGAACGCTACTTGTAACTAACCAAAACACACACAAACTCATACACACAGATACTTTTGCACACCCACACATACACATATACACCCACTTTGTATTTGCGGTTTTAATAGCCATTACCCAGTCGCGATTCACAGTGCTGCCAACTCGGCCTGAAGCCGCTCGCTCAATCATCATCCAAGTCGAGTGAGTGCCTCTTGTCTGGCCCTCAAGGGTTTCTCCCTCGCTTTTGTTTCTATGTAATGTTTTGATTTCCCACCATTTTCGCAGTTTGGATTTTCCAAGTATATGGTTGTGTGTGTATGGGTGTGTGTGGGTGTGTGTGTGTGTGTGTGTGTGTGTATTGGAGTTTTTCACAGTTTTTATACACTGTAGCTTCAAAGCAAGGGCTGCATTAATCTGCAGCAAAATGTGAATTTTGTTTTTTGAGGAACACTTGTGAAATCGCACATAATTTTTAATAAATATGTATAAAACCCCCAAGGTATACCTAGAGCGAATGTTTAGGAGAACAAAGATCCCAATTTAACCTATAGTGAAGTTTACCCGTCGTTTCGGCAGACTGTTTAGGGCTGCGGGTTCTCGACAAGATAGCAAATTAGTTAAGATCTTGAAAATGGTTCTTGTGGTAATACTTTTTTAATTGCTTTTAATTTTTTGGTATTAACAAATCTCTCACTAAAAAAATTTACAAAAAAATTATCATTGTCAATTTTTTTTAGAATATGCGATTTGCTTGATAATTGAATATTCTTTAAAAAAAACTTGTTTTGACATTTCCATTTTGGCGAGAATCTATTTTATTAGGAATACAAAAGAATGACAACAATTTCTCTAATCGAATAGTAAATACAAGCTAAATTACTCATGGTGTTACGTTACATAAAATACTTTAAAAATGAGTTTTGACATGTATTACGAAAAAGCAAACTTCTACGTAGGTCTCAAGTCTTTTGGTTTAAAATTTTTTAGTTTATTATAAGCATGGCGTGACGTTAAAAAAAATTCCGTTAAAAATATTGAAAGAATTTAAACTTAAATTTATAATATTAATTTCTTTAATGAGAAAAGTCTAAAAATTCAATAATGTATTTGAGATGTAAGATCATGAAAATGGCTTTTTATGGTAAGATTTCTTTAATTGGTTTTAATTTATGGATATAAACACATCTCCTACTAATATTTTAAAATAAAAATGTATCATTTTCAATTAATGTTTTTTAAAATACGTGATTTTCTTTATAACTGATTATTCTTTATTAAAAAAAATGGCGGACGTAAAGTCGGGCGCGGACGACTTTAGGATACCCTGTACCACTAGCTTGTAATAAAGTCCGAGTTCTTCACAAAAAACCAAAAACAGAAGAATTTTTAAGCAAAATTTTTTTTTTGACCGATCGTTCCTATGGGAGCTATATGATATAGTCAGCCGATTTCAATAAAATTTGACACAGTGCTTAAATACCTTAAAAAGATCTGAATGCCAAATTTATTTCAAATATCTTTACAAACAAACAAAACACATCGAATTTTGTATAAAAAACGTGTTTTTGGACCGATTGGTCCTATGGGAGCTATATGATCTAGTCAAACGATTTGGATTAAATTTAAGTACAGGAACTATAAAATACTCACGAATGTCAAATTTGGTCCCAATATCTTAACAAACAAACGAAACACAACAAATTTGGTTAAAAAATCGATTTTTTGGAAGATCGGACCTATGGGAGCTATATGATGTAGTCAACCGATTTTGTTCAAATTTGGAACATTGCTTAAGTGGTCTAAAAAATTTCCAAACGCCAAATCTGGTTACGATATCTTTATTAAAAACGAAGTATAGCGAACTTTTCTTTAAAAAGTTATTTTGGCCGATCGGTCCTATGGGAGCTATATGAATCGATTTCGATCAAATTTGGCACAGTGATTGGGAACTATAAAAAACTTTCGAATGCCAAATTTGGTTACGATATATTTATAAACAAACGAATTATTCAAAAACGCTTTTTTTTGTCGAGGTCGTCTCAAACACCCCCATGGGAGCTATATAATTTATACCCGATATCAAAAAATAAAATATACTTGCCTCCTATGGAATAATATGGAATCTAATGTGAAAGTTTGGTAACTCTAGCTCTTACCATCTCTGAGATCTAGGCGTTCACACGGACAGACGGACGGACGGACGGACAGACGGACATGGGTATATCGACTTCTCTATTCACCTCATATTCATATTTTAGGTAACTTTGGGGTGTCTCCGACGTCTCCTTCTATATGTTACATACATTTTCGGCTCGCACAAACTTAATATACCCTTGGTACCATACGGTACAGGGTATAAAAAGCTTCTTTTGGCATTTTCAATTTGGCGTGACGTTATATAAGTAGGAAAAACCGAAAAATTTCATATTATTTAAAAAGTGAAGTAGCAATTAGGGGGCACTACATATATTTAGTAAAAGAAATGGTAACAATTTCTCTAATCGAATAATATTGTAGATGCAAGCGATATTACTCTTGGCGTTACGTTACATAAAATATGATATAATTGGATTTCGAGTTGGGTTAAAAAAAAGCAAGCTTCTATAAATCACATAAGTCTTTTGGTAAAAACTTTTATTTTTATTATTAGCTGACGACGTAGCATGGCGTGACGTTACTCAAATTTCCATTCAAAATTGGAAATGAATTTAAATTTGTTGAGTTAATAGATTAAAAATTTTTCCATTTTTAAACGTTGATTTCAATATTAAATATTTTTATGAGTATATTCAGAAATTTGTATATTGACAATGTTAAGGATGATTTGTTTGATTCTCTCAATGAAAGAATAAATCATTAATAAATCACTTTTGTTCTCATTTTATAGATATTTAGAGTCTTAATGTTGAGATTGAGAGTATTTTATTCATAAATTAAGAAAATAGAGAGAGAAAATTCTTGTAAATTCTAGATTGAAATTATATTTTTTTAGACAATTTTCAACTTGGAACTAGAAGGCCACTTTTTCGGAGTGCAGATATTAAAAAAATTACAACCATTTTTATGCCATTAATCTGGTTTTGGAATAAAAAATTGTGTAATGGTTAATAATAGAAAATTATAAAATTGACAAGACTAACATTTAAAAGAATTTCAAAGACCCAAAAAAAAAGAAAAAAAATGCTGGACCTTTCGTGCATGAACTTTTTGACGATTATTCTCATATTTTTTTAGTTCTGAATAAATTGTGTCAAAATTATTGACTGAAGTAAAACCAGGGGTTTTCTTTCGGTCCATAAATTAAAAAAGAATATTGGATATTTAAACTCCACTTAGAGGCCTTGAGAACCCCAAAATACATTAAGGTAACCCCGTCACAAAAAATACAAAGAATTTATTGACATCTTTGGGTGAAACATTGACATATAGGCAGGCTCGACAAGAGGGGCATCGGGGACTTTTTCCCCGGGCCCGGAGCTTTCGGAGGGCCGGACTCGAGTTATCCCACACTTTTCAACAATTATACGTATTTTTATGAATTGATAGGGGCCTGGATTCGAGATTATTTCCGAGGTCGGATATTCCTCTACGGCCCTGCCATATGTATGTATATAGGCCTCGCTGTATTTAATTTGTATTTATAAAATTTCGTTAAAATCGTTTAAAAATAATCAATGTCAAAATCTTAGAACCAAATTCCCATATCTCAAAATTTATTTGTGAAACAGCTCATGTAATCATAATACAAAAATCAAAATACAAATGCTTCAAAATTTTTGGAAATTTTTTTTTTTCGATTTACATTGTTTTTAACCAAATCTTGCCCTATAGAAACTTCAAATTCGATCTATGCCTTTTAATGATCACATTCTACCAAATTCCTAAAGCACACCAAAATCGGTAGAAAATTGTAGATACAAATAGTATAACAACTAGTCGATAGAGTTTTCCACCAAAAACATATTTCCGACCCACTTGTTTTTTAATATTTTTTTCGGTTACGCTTTGCCCGGAAATGTAAATTAATTGGTCTAACAAAGTGCACTTGAATTTTGCTGCGGGTGTTTGGTGTTGTTGTTGTTGTTGTTGCTTTTGTTGTTGTTGCTATTGTTTTTTCAATGTTGTTGTTGTTGTTATGGGGTTAGTTGGTTCGTTTGGTCATTAAATTTACAGAGCTTTGTGTTAATAATGCAATGGAGTTTCAACGAACCACGAACTTGGATTGACCGACTGACGGAAATTGAAAAATTTTCTACTCTTTTTGTTGTTGTTGTTGTGCTATTGACTTTTGACATGATGACAATAATTTCTAATTGAAAATTGTTGAGCGGGTTTTAAGAAGTTTTGCAGTTGAAAGAGAGTTTTGTGTTAGAAAAAGGGGAAAATCGTAAATGAAGGGGCGTTTAGAGTTTTGATCTAGTTTAAAGTGCATCTGACAAAGTTTTGTTTGGTATAATTTGTGCAACAATGTTGTATAGAGGCTTTCCCATCATAAAGTAGTTAATTTTTATTAATGAAAATATTTATATCATTAATTTATCTATTGATATTGAAATATTTATGAGTAGTAAAAAGAAATATAAAATTTAAAATAAAATCTAATAATGCAATATTTGTCTAATAAATCCATTTAAAGAAGTTTTGAGGTCTTAGTATGCTTACTGAGTACGAAAAGTCTGAAAGACCTTTTATTAAAATTAAGTAAGAATTTTGGAAGAAAAGTAAATAATCCATTTTGAGGCGTTAAAAGACTTAATGAGAGCTCCAAACTGAAAATCTTCGTATCTTAAATCTAATCTTTAAGTCTTAAAAGATATCAGAAGATTCTTCTTCAAAGCGAGATTCCCTTAGACTGAGCTTCCCAAAGGACCGCTTAATATTCTGCGTAATCAAATAAAATTTGGAAATTTTAGAAAGACCTTTTGTTAAATATGAATAGGAAGTTGCAAATAGGAAATATGAAACAATTTTTTGATACAAAAATTAAATCTAAAATCTAAGAGGATATAAAAAGGCATTATGACCGAATTTAAGGAATTTTCGGTTCATAATTTTGACTAGTATTTGGGAATACCTAAATTTATTTTTTAATATTTTATTTATAATCTGTCATTAGACAAAAAGTAAATTTACTAAACAATAATTAATAAAATAAAAGTTTAATAGAAAGTTTTCACTGAAACCTTTTATTGTAATAAAAATAAAGAAGTCTTTTTCGAGCGCCCCAAATATGATTCTAAAATTTATTACGAGAGTCAAAAACTCATTCAAATAAATTTCAAATGAAGTAGCATTGAAAACAGTTCCAATGTTCATAAATTCATCGAAATATCAATAATAAAATCGACACATTGAGGCTTCATCCAAAAGTATTTTTTTGTGCCTCCGAACAATGAGAGCAATTTTATTAATAATGATGACTCTATAAACTCAAATCAAGGAAGTTGAACTCACAGAAGTCGAAACCCGGAATAGATTTTTTATAGGCACATAAATTTTTGCAACTTGACTTTATTTTTGAAACTTGATACATTTTTATGCCAAAGTTCTGCCAATAGACCAATCGAGATCAAAAAAAGGGCTGATTATTTCAATAAAATTATTTATACTTTAAATTCAGATTCATTTAAAAAGTAGAGGTTCCACTACAGTTCATAAAAACGTGATGATGTTCGAAAAAAAAAATGGCCTGACTTTTAGTTATTTTAGATCTTCAACAATAAACCATTATGGTTTTCCGCCCCAGTCTAAATTTAATCACGGATAAAGCTATTTCAAGAGATTGCGGTTTAAAAAAATGCAATCAGCTGTCATTAGATGAACAATAGGCATATTGTAAGGTTATTTTTTAAAGTTATTGCGGTTTTAATTTGCTTAAAGCTCTATAAAGTCATCATACGAGGGTGGATTGATAAGTTTCCGGCCTGACCAAGAAAAACAACGTTTTTAAGAATTTTTTCATTTTATATCTCAACATAGTCTCCTCCAAGGCTGATACATTTCTCATAGCGGTGTTCTAGTCTAGTAATGCCTTCTGTATAGACTGATTCGTCAAGCTCCTCAAAATACCCATTTACAGCTTCGATTACTTCTTCATTGTCCGCAAATTTCTTACCGCCAAGCCATATTTTGAGGTTAGCAAACAGATAATAGTCACTCGGGGCTCGGTCTGGAGAGTAGGGAGGGTGCGGCATCAATTCAAACTTCAGATCAATGATTCAGGAGTGTAGTGGTGGACCCAAGTTTCGTCAACGGTTATGAATCGACGCAAAAATTCGCTTGGATTACGCTTTTATGTACAACGTCAAATTGGCGGTAGAAATGTTTTTTCGAATCAATTTTTTTTTCCATTTTCAAGAAAAACACAGAGGCGTTTTGTTCAGTGTGCTCTCAAATCTAAACTAACATGGCGATCGGGCTGAAACTGTAGCTACAAGCTATCTAAGGATGGTACTATAGAACGCCACCTCAAGGTAGGCCTAGTGGCGCCATCTCTTGGTCAGGCCGGAAACTTATTAATCCACCCTCGTAGAACTCGTAGACTCTCTTAAGTTCTGTTTTTGTACAGTGATCCCTTTAAAAGGACAACCGTTGCATTGCTTATGCTATGTTTACACTACATTTAACTTCGTAGCGGCATAGATTAGTGTGGCCAGGTAATTACAGAAATAATAAAAAGCAATATTTGAAAGCCCAATTAAATTTAGTTTTTTGGAATCATATACGATAAAAAAAATTAGTTAAGATTAGAATCTTATTTATTCGCCCTATAAACTGGAGCGCAACTAATCCTTCTATATTTATAATATACCCAAATTTGTTAAATGTGAACAGCTTGTAAATAAAAAATATGACAAAAAATAAATTATTCGCCAAGATTTCCTTCTTTGCAATTTTTTAGTCTCAAAAGTTGAGCTATAATTCTAAATAGGAAAACAATTCGTTCTTTTTGTTCCTTAAAATCAAAACTTGAGGCACGAGATTAGACTTTTCCCTATTTTTATCTTCAACATTCCTGTCTAATATATTTTTGTCTTCAAAGCCAAAAAAAAAATGGCGGACGTAAAGTCGGGCGCGGACGACTTTAGGATACCCTGTACCACTAGCTTGTAATAAAGTCCGATTTCTTCACAAAAAACCAAATACAGAAGAATTTTTAAGCAAACATTTTTTTTTGACCGATCGTTCCTATGGGAGCTATATGATACAGTCAGCCGATTTCAATAAAATTTGACACAGTGCTTAAATACCTTAAAACAGATATGAATGCCAAATTTATTTCAAATATCTTTACAAACAAACAAAACACATCGAATTTTGTATAAAAAACGTGTTTTTGGACCGATTGGTCCTATGGGAGCTATATGATCTAGTCAAACGATTTGGATTAAATTTGGTACAGTGCTTAGGAACTATAAAACACTCACGAATGTCAAATTTGGTCCCAATATCTTAACAAACAAACGAAACACAGCAAATTTTGTTAAAAAATCGATTTTTTGGAAGATCGGACCTATGGGAGCTATATGATATAGTCAACCGATTTTGTTCAAATTTGGCACATTGCTTAAATGGTCTAAAAAATTTCCAAACGCCAAATCTGGTTAGGATATCTTTATTAAACAACGAAATATAGCGAATTTTTCTTTAAAAAAGTTATTTTGGCCGATCGGTCCTATGGGAACTATATGATATAGTCAACCGATTTCGATCAAATTTGGTACAGTGCTTGGGAACTACAAAAAAAATTTCGAATACCAAATTTCGTTACGATATCTTCATAAACAAATAAATTATTCATCTAAAACGCTTTTTTTTTGTCGAGGTCGTCTCAAACACCCCCATGGGAGCTATATAATTTATCCCCGATATCAAAAAAATAAAATAAACTTGCCTCCTATGGAATAATATGGGATCTAATGTGAAAGTTTGGTAACTCTAGCTCTTACCATCTCTGAGATCTAGGCGTTCACACGGACGGACAGACGGACAGACGGACAGACGGACAGACGGACATGGGTATATCGACTTCTCTATTCACCCTGATCATATATTAGGTAACTTTGGGGTGTCTCCGACGTCTCCTTCTATATGTTACATACATTTTCGGCTTGCACAAACTTAATATACCCTTGGACCATACGGTACAGGGTATAAAAACTCACAAAAGCTTCTTTTAAGCTTCAGGTGCATTTTTTTAAAGATTTTTATCATTATGAAAAATTTATAATTAACTCTTAGTTGAAGGCCCCAGTAGCTAGAGCTCGTTAAATTAGTATTAAGTTTGGTATTAAATACTAGATTAAATTTGTTAAATAAAAATAAAATTAACGCTTAAATCAAAAATTTTCGGGGTTATTTCAGAAAATCATAATTTGAACAATATTTTTAAATTAGCCGTAAAAATCTTTTTTCAATATTCAATAGCCTTTACAAGATTTGAGGATTCATAATATAGGACCTTAATATTAATAATAAGAAAGTCTTTCATGATTTTTCTGGATTATTTGATTTTTTTTTGGTAATTTTATAAATTTGGTCAAGATTTTAGAAATTGTTTTATGGCTTTTGTTTAATCAACATTTTTCGGGCTTACTTTACTACTTGTAATTCAAGAAAAACATTCAAGAACAACAACAATAGCTTAGAGCACTTTTTTATCACAAAACATTTCAAATTCAGACTGTATTTTTTATCAGTGTATCCCTAGAATACAAATTCGCAAAAAAAAACTAGCAATTTAACTGTCTCACAAATCTTCTGCTCATTTCAAAAATTAGTCCAAGTTTTGGGCAATTTATAAATAAACCTAAATGATATCGATTAACTTTGTATTTTATGTTGTCAACATTTTCCGAACACATCTTAGAAACAGCTACACTTCATTATAAAACGCCCATTAAAAAAACGCCCACAAAAAATTGTTGAAACTCTTAATCAATGAATTAATTAAATAGTTTTTAGGCTTTCATTTATATCTAAACTTTTTCATTTTGATATCTAAATAAAGCAAGGTAAGTTCGAAAAAATCTCTACAAAGATTAGCTCATTAATCATAATAACCATCATAATTTCTTAACTAAACAGACAATTAGTATTTAATGTGGCGCTGTCTTTAACGAATAAATAAATAAATGAATGAATGCAACTTAACAAATGTTAAAAAAAACCGAACTTAGTTTTAAACAAAAATAAAAGTTTAAATAATGAGTTGTATTTTGGGCAATAATCAACAACTTTTTTGGGGTAACCCACGCAGAAGACAACTCTGGGCACGCAGACATTGTTTTGGAATTGGAAGTGCTTCTAAGACAGCACCGACTACAACAAAAAACAACAACAAAAAAAAACAACAACTTGAAAGCCTACGCATAAACTTTGGAATTATTTTTGTTGTTTTTTTTTGGTGAACTTGTTTTTTGTTTTGTTTTTGTTGTTGCTTAGTTGTTGCCATGTCCAATTTGTGTCTTGTTGTTGTCAGTTATAGTTTTAGTTTTCATTTTTACGCTTTTATTTTTAAGTTTTTTTTTTTTTTTTGGATGCTGCCGCAGCAACAACCGCCGCCGCCGACAACGCCAAAAAAACGTCAACAACATGCCACACACACATATACACACACACACGCGACACATACTCGCATAAACAAACACTAAAGCGACATGGCACATGTGTCACATTTGTAGTGACACTGACAACAACAACAACAACAAAAACAGCAATAAAAACAAAGACGCTGCGCAGTCGCATTGTTTATATGCTAGGTTTACACTGCATTTATCAGAGCATTACAGCGTCATAGTTTAGTGTGACCAGCTTAGGAATTGGATTAAAAGCAAGAGAAATAATAGAAAAAGTATAAAAATTTTGAGGCATACCGATTGAAGGGTAGAGTAAGAGTTCAATCCTCTACGAATACCCCCGGTGTTATTTCCATCTTGAATTTGTGGAATTGACACTGCATTAAATTTTGTGTATAGGAACGCCACTTTAATTTTTTGAATCTTTGAAAGGTCGAAAATAATACTTTTTTTTTTCTAGTTTCTTATGAAATAACCAAACGGGCTTCGGAAAACGTTATCGAATTCAAAATGTTTGGTGATCTCTATTATACCAAAACTAATTTTTTAAGTGTTTTGGTTTCGACTCTTTTGTTGCAAAAGATATCAAAGCAAATTTGCAAATAAGGTTCAAAAATGTTTCCTTTGTAGTAAAAAGACGCAAGTCGTGGTAAATTTCAGTAAATATAATTTGAGAAACTAAAACGCATTTTTGAATATAAACGTCGTGATATGTGAATTTCAAATATGGCAAATATGAGCATTTATTGAGAAAAGTAAGATATGGGAAGTAAGACAAAAATTGTGTTTTGAGAGTTCGCAAAATAGTAACGAATAACAAATATAATGAAAAACTGAAATCAACAAATCTTCGTTTTTTTGGAAAAGAATTGCCATAGATAACTTAATTTTTTGAAGTACTTGCATTAAGCAATAATTTCTGAATTTTAAATTATCTGGGGCAGCTTAGTTTGGAGAATAAAATTCGGCTTTACGAAGCAGTACTCAAGACGGTCTGGACGAATGCAATGCAGCTCTGGGGGACGGCGAGCAATTTAAATATCGAAATCCTGCAAAGATATCAATCTATAACTCTAAGAAACATTGCAGGCGCTCCTTGGTACGTAACCAACAAAGAAATTCACAAAGATTTGAATGTTCCATTTGTCAAAGATGAAATAAGCAAATCATCGTTAAGATATTTGGAGAGACTGTCAAACCATGAAAATTCGTTGGCTATTAACCTACTAGACAATAGTATGGATGTTAGACGTCTAAATAGATTTCATATTCTGGACCTTCCAGATCGATTTGTATAATAATGTATAATGACCTCTAGGAAATAGTTTTGATGTATTAGGTTGTCAAAAAAGTCTTGCGGTATTTTTATTGAATTTTCAATTGTTCATAAAATTGGTTATAATAATGCGATTTAAGTCAAATATGCGCCGTTTTGTTCGATGACGAGTTCCCAACGAGATGCCAACTTCATAATGAGCTTCTTATAGAAGCTCGCTTCCCTATTGTCAAAAAACTCGGAGAGCCAATTTTCACAGGACTCTCTTGTGGACAACTTCCGATTACCAAGCGCGTTCGTCATGGACAGAAATAGGTGGTAATCACTTGGTGCGAGATCCGGACTATACGGTGGATGCAAAAGAACCTCCCATCCGAGCTCCCGGAGCTTCCGGCGCGTCACCAAAGATGTGTGTGGCCTGGCGTTGTCCTGATGGAAGACAATTCGGCCTCTGTTGATCAAAGATGGCCTCTTCTGCATGAGTGCTGCATTCAAGCGGTCCAGTTGTTGTCAGTACAGGTCCGAATTGAGCGTTTGGCCATAGGGGAGCAGCTCATAGTGGATGATTCCCTGCCAATCCCACCAAACACACAGAAGAACCTTCCTGGCCGTCAATCCAGGCTTGGCCACCGTCTGGGCAGCTTCCCCGCTTTTCGACCACGACCGTTTACGCTTCACGTTGTCATAAGTGACCCACTTTTCATCGCCAGTCACCATCCGCTTCAAAGGCGGGTCGATTTTGTTGCGATTCAGAAGCGATTCGCATGCATCCATACGGTCAAAAATGTTTTTTTGCGTCAAGTCGTGTGGCACCCATACATCGAGCTTCTTTTTCAATCCAAGCTTCTTCAAATGGTTTATAACGGTTTGATGACTCATGCCCAGCTCTTGGCCGATGCTACGGCTGCTACTATGCCGGTCTCTTTCGATCAATTCAGCGATTTTATCGCAATTTTCGACAACAGGCCTTCCGGACCGTGGCGCATCTTCGATCACCTCTGCACCAGAACGAAAACGTTGAAACCATCGTTGTGCGGTGGAAATGGAAACTGTAATGGGGTCCATAAACTGCACAAATTTTATTGGCAGCATGAGATGCATTTTTGCCTTTATCGTAGTAGTACTGTAAAATATGCCGTATTTTCTCTTTATTTTGCTCCATGTTTGCGACGCTATAACTCACGAACGACTAAAAGCAAACAACAATTAATCAAACACGTGTTAGCACGTGAAAAGAGCTTTCCAAAAAGCTCTAGCGTGAACCGATGCGACGAATACAACTAGAACTACGCGCTTGCAAAGACAAGCTTGCGGAAATACCGCAAGACTTTTTTGACAACCTAATATATTGATTGGACTCACTGGAGCACAATCAATCCTGCCATTTTTTGTGTTTACTTATAAAATTTGCTGATTGTCTCATATGACAGATTGCAAATAAAATATAAAAAAAAAATATTATCTGGTGTTCCATAGAAAACTATTACTACTACAGTATCTCTACAATTTCGATTCTTGGTGCCACAGACATGTTTTGTAACAGTTTTCAAATCTTCGACAAAATTTTTTGAGATTTGATTAAATTCACCAATAAAATATATTTTATTCAAAGAAACTTTTACATATTTGGAAAGGTTATTTATTTTTCGATTTATCTGTATCTTTATGTTTTGATAAATGTTTTCATTTTTACAAAATCTTTATAAAAATCTTTTGTAAATATGTTATTCTGTTGCAACCTGCAAAATCTTTGCAAGCTACAGAGCTGCCACCTAGTTGCTTTACTTATTTTACTATATTAATAAATGTTTTTGGTGCTAAATTAAAGTTAAAAAGTTGGTTGTTTTATTTTAAGTAAGTAATGACGATTAAATACTCGTATTTAATGCGAAGTTTAAAAAAAGTGTTGTGCTCCTTTTTCTTCTAGTGTTGCAACATATGACGTGTTTGTTATAAATGTGAATGGCAATATTTAAATTGAAGGCTCATAATTAAAAATAAAAACAAACGAGAAAGGCTAATAATATAGCAATGCGCATTTCAAAAATAAGTTTTCCTTTGCGGGAAAATTTTCAAATGTAATCAAACTAATTTTATCATTCACAACGCTGATAACAGCTCTTGAGCCGTAGAGTTGTCATACAGAATCATTTAATGGGTGGGAGTACGCTTCAAATTTCTTTCATATTTGAAGAAAGTAAAATGTTGCAAAACATAATAAAAATTATCGTTTAATGTAATTAAGAATTTACTTTCTTGGATCACAGAATAGAAACATTTATTTAGATAAGTAGATAAATGCTGTAAAATAATTTTAGGAAAGTGGCAACCCTTTGCAGCTAATCTAGCGATAATTTGTCCGAAAAATTAAAACCGTGCTTTCTCTGTGGCACCTACGTATTTTTTTAAAGATTTGCTTTCAAACCGTTGCCAAAATCTTTAAATATTTCTGTGGCAAACCCGTATATTTTTTTATTATCAAAATATAACATTCCTTTGCTTATTTTAGATATTCAAAAATTTCAAAATTGCCACCAACAAATAAATATAAGTTTTCAAAAATCAATTAATTCGAATGATTTTCACGATTGTCAAAATAATGAGGCAAAAGCAAATTATGTTTCATTTGATATAAGCTTTACAGATAAAAGAAAGAAATCAAGCTTGAAGTAATTTAAGCCAGACTCTTAAAAATGCAATTATGTCAATACTAAATCATCTTATTTATCTTTTTTTAATTACATCGAAACCATACCCGAGAAAAAACTTCAATTAAAACCCTTTTTTGGGACAGTGTGAACATAGCATTGAAATTGAAAATGTGCAAAAATTTATCTCAAGCTGTTCATTAAATAAACTTCATATACTTCTTACTCTTAATTAGTCAAAACCTCACTCAAATCTGAGCTCTACGCATCACAACGCCCTAGCCTCAGCCAGTGTAAACATAGCATTGACTTGTTTGTCAACATTTGTTGCAGTGTTTCGTTGAGCTTAGGGCTTGCCCCAAAGACCCAAAGACTTGCATATTTTTTTCTTCTTTTGTTTAAATTTGTGTTTAATGCCGTCTCCAATAGTCTTAGACCAGCCAAAAAGCAACAGTTTTTCGAAAGTGCGGAAAACACACTTTATGAATGAAAAGAGTCTCTCACTCCGCCGGTTTAAGACCCCCGGCTCTTTGCTCTTGGCCCGCTGGCATTGTTGGCTTATTACAGCCTCTGTCTCTGTTCGCAGTTCGATTGTATTGTTATTTGATAAATAATCGGCTTTGAGCTGCGTGTAAAATCTTGTTAACATAAATTAAGCAGCCCTGTCAGCCAGCCAACCCGTCAGCTGTTAACCTCTCTTGCTTTCTTCACCTACAGTCTCAGTCTACTGTCTACAGTCTCAATCTTTTCATCTCATAAGTCTGACAAGTGACTACCGTCTACAATAACTTGAGATTTTGTGGGCTGCATTTAAGTAATTGAAATAATCTTTGGCAGTTTCAAGTGTTGCTTCAGATAATGCCTCAAAATGTTGGTATTATGTGCATTAAATATATCTTAAAGTATCTGTAAGTACCAGGTCGTGTATCTTACAATGTGTGGGCATATAAATAGTATTAGTTTGAAATGCAACTCTACAACAATTGTCGAAACCATTTGGGAATTTATAAATGAATTTCAATAAGTTTTCTTTCAATTGTTAAGAATTTGGTCATACAATAAATTGTTTTGCAATTTGTACCAAACATCAAAGCCCAATCAATTCATGTTTATTAACTTAATTCATTAATTTAATTGTTTATTTTTGATACAGCTTTAATAAAAATTTATGTACAACTGTCAATCTGTATTATTAACAGAGTAGGAAGCATAAATTTGTGTAAATAGAAGCTTCAATACTCTTGTCAATAAACAAAAAATTGGTACAAGTTTTGTGATCCAAAATAATTGAGTTTTCGGATTGTAAGGGTAGCCCAAACAAACCAATTAAAACAAAAAGAAATCGGTTTAATGACTTTAGTTGTAAAAAAGCATGATAGGGTTATGTAACTTTACTGTCCAATAAAATGAAAAGAAGTTTTATTAAGATATAAAATTCTTTGGGAGCCCTCAGCTAAAATCAACGCAACAAAGATCTAAAAAATATTTTGATTTAGAATGACGAAATGAAATTCTACATACGAGTTAAAAATTTGTTTGTAATTTTTTATCTTAAAATTTGGTACAACACTGGTAGTTCGAGAAAAATCACCCTTTAACCAAAAAAACAATTCAAATTACTAGTAAGTAATATGAAAATTTTTGTATCTACAAAAGGATACGGTCAAATTTATCAAGACCTAATTCTCTTCCTTGCAGAATCTGATTTCATAAAAAAGAAATTCGTTAAACAAAATCGTAAAAGCAGTTAAAATTAAAAAAGTTCATAAACTAGATAATTAATTAGTTATAGAAAAATTTGTCATAAATGATTTTGACTGTAGTATATGGTAGGACCCAATCGAACGATATTTAGGTTATTAATTAAAAAAAGATACATAAATTACTTCAAAGCATTGACAGCACTAAAATTACTTTATTAGAAACGATTTCTATCTTCTAAATATTTACCCTTAAGATCTAAGCTAAATTAAATTCAAGCTATAATAATTCCAAGAATCATGTTCGCTTGGAACGAAATAAATCGCAGACTAAGAATTTCTAAAATTTCACAAATATGCCATCTTAAAGAGTATTTCGAAATATCACCCTCAACATTCCTCAAACGCCAACATATAAACTAAATTTATTTCCTACTCAAATTACTGCACAATTTTGTAATATTATTAATAGTTTATTTATCTATAAATGACAGCGGCAATGGGCAACATTTAAGGTAAGTCACCATCATTTGTCATTTATTAAATAATTAATTATAATTATGTTAACAAATTAATCAGATGACCAGCCTTTACCAAAGCTTTTATTAACAAATAATTATTTTAACAAATGATATACATTATTTTATGTGTATTTTAATATTCGATAAATTATCGTTTAAATTTCACTTTGTCACTAATAAATTGTAAATTGGTATTAATATTTTAATCACATATGTGCACAATTTCATAAAAAGTAATTAACGAGGGTTGCCTTACATATTTATGGAGATAGGTTATTTTTATGCGAATAAATTGAGAAACACTTTTTTTGTATTTTTCCGTCGTTTTTTTATAAACTTTTGGCATTTAACAAAAATTGAACTGAAATTATTATTACTTGGCAATTATTAACGTATTATATTATATTTAAATATAATAATATTAAATTTTATGCGATATTTGCCAATTAAAAATTAGAGAATTAATAGATTTCTGAATTAAATCGTAAATTAAAGAAGCTTGGAATGTTTTGACAAAAAAATACTTTCTATTTTGTTTTTAAATTTATTTCGGGCAAATACCAATAATTGAAGCATAATTTTAAATATTTCAAGACTATCGAAAATTACATTATAAAAAGATTGGTTACTCTATTCGATATTTGCCGATTAAAAATAATAGTATAAATAGTTTTTAAAAGTAAATCTTAAAAAAGTTCGAAAAGGAGGGAAATATTGAAATCCCGAAAATATTAATTTTTGAAGTGGATTGGGTTGCCGAAAATTTTCGATTATTAAAAACATGGAACCACTGAAGAGGAAGCACTATTTCTCACGGCTATGGATGCTTTTGACTCAAGAGACCTTTGTGGTACAGTCATTATTTGTCAATTAAAGGCTTCTTTTGAAGGAGCTGCCACTCATATAAGGTTGTTAATTAATTTAAACAAATCAAAAAGTGCCTGAGTCTTCGTTTGGAATGTCTTGAAAAACTAGCAGACTTTTAGATGGTTTCTATTTAATGTAATATCTGCCATAGTACAAGTACAAACTTTTTTTTTCGACTTAATCTATATACGAGGGTGGATTGATAAGTTTCCGGCCTGACCAAGAAAAAAAAGTTTTTAAGAATTTTTTTTTTTTATTTCTCAACATAATCTCCTCCAAGGCAGATAAATTTCTCATAGCGGTGTTCTAGTCTAGTAAAGCAATCTATATAGACTGATTCGTCAAGCTCCTCAAAATACCCATTTACAGCGTCGATTACTTCTTCATTGCCCGCAAATCTCTTACCGCCAAGCCATTTTTTGAGGTTAGGAAACAGATAATAGTCACTCGGGGCTAGGTCTGGAGAGTAGGGAGGGTGCGGCATCAATTCAAACTTCATATCGTTGATTTTAGCCATCGGAACGATTGACTTGTGCGCTGGTGCGTTATCGTGATGAAACAAGATTCTTTTCTTCGCCAGATGAGGTCGTTTAATTTTCACCTCGTGGCTCAAACGTGGCAATAAGTCTGCGTAGTATTGACCAGTGATAGTTTTACCCTTTTCAAGGTAATCAATGTATATAATACCTTTTGCATCCCAAAAAACAGTAGCCATAGCCTTGTTCGCTGAAAAATTGTTTTTGCCTTCTTTGGAGTTGGTTCCCCTGGTCCAATCCACTGTTTAGACTGTTCTTTGGTTTCAGGAGTGTAGTGGTGGACCCAAGTTTCGTCAACGGTTATGAATCGACGCAAAAATTCGCTTGGATTACGCTTATACAACGTCAAATTGGCGGTAGAAATGTTTTTTCGAATTTCGAATTTTCAAGAAAAACACAGAGGCGTCTTGTTCAGTGTGCTCTCAAATCTAAACTAACATTGAAACTATAGCTACAAGCTATCGAAGGATGGTACTATAGAACGCCACCTCAAGGTAGGCCTAGTGGCGCCATCTCTTGGTCAGGCCGGAAACTTATCAATCCCCCTTGTATATAAAAAAAATGTATGTTCTACGTGTTACGAATGTTCTCATGAACGCGTCAATGAATTTCAAGTATGATTTTTGTGTGTGTTAGAGGTTGTCAATACGGAGGTTTTAAGCCAGTTTACAATGAAGCTTTAATTCATATTGAAGATCTATGCTTAGCGATGGCTAATAAAGCATTAGCACAATTGGCAATGCCATCTCCTAATCGATCCTTGCATGATGTGTTTCAATTGGAAGAAATGCAACGAATCAAATTAATTATCAATCTAATCTGCCCAGGGACGTAAAAATCGCAATGAACGAGAAAGAAATCGGCTAAGACAGACCCGTGAAGCGCGACACTCGACTAATAATGGTGCAATTTTGAATCAATCTGCAAACTAATCTAAAAATTATATATTTTTCCAGATAAGCTAACTAGAGAGTCTTACGATGTTTATTCACTTTTAGAGTATTCAAAAAGGTTGGGCAGGACAACGTCGTCCGGGCTTACTAGTTTTAAATAAAAATATCTCAAAAAATCCGCATCTTTCAAGCAAGGCACGCTATGACATTATATATAATATATATATAGAAATTGACTCTTTTCTGTGAGATTAAGGTTCAGATGAGTAAAATTTGTAGCTTCAAAAAATGAAATAAAAGATTTTTTTATAATGTTTTAAAATAATGCAAGTAAATAAATAGTTAAGTTACTTCAAATAAATTGTTTGCACTTTTTGAAAATATCAAAATTTTGTATTGATAAGGTATTATAGAGACATAATGCTCTTTGAAATAGACGAAACTGACTAATATGCAGTTAAGCTTTATAGGCAGATTTCTTGCCATTAAACATTTTATTTTTTTCGATTTGGCTTCAGTAATACTGCACTAAATAAATTAAACTTTTCGAAAAAATAATAATTTTATAATTACGTATAAGGAAAATATGCTCTTAGAAACAAACAAAAATTACCGAAATCACAACTTTTATCTTTCTAGCCAGATTTCGCGATATCTAACATCGTTTGCTTTAAGACAAGCTTTCAATGCATTAACTGAATAACTCTCAAATATTTAACATTCACAATAAGAACATATTTTTGTTGAACTTTTAATTCCCTAGAGCTTAGTGGAAAAACCCACGTGCTTATATTTTTCTGCGAAAAATATATAAAAACGAGCCTATTATGGCACACAGCTGCTGAAATTTTGGAGGTTTTAAGCGAAAACTTTCGATTAGCTAGAGGATTTAAAACCAATTTTTATTAGCGCTCTTTAAAATATTATTTAAGTATGCAACAAATGGCTTCAAATTTCGGTTTAAAATAATCTCTCTTCTAGCTCCATGCAACATCTAAAGCAACCCTCGTATCAATTTTAAGCACTTATTAACTTGTTATATATTTTTATTTTTTTTTATTTTTATTTCACAAAAAAAAAACCAACATATGCAGCAACATTTGTCATTAATTATGTTTAATAATGTATTAAAATATGTAACGAGCTTTTCATTGAATTTTTAGGCGCACAAAAAACATTTAAAATAAGTTTAATTATTCTTTCGTTAAATCATATTAAAATTTATTTATTTATAAACTTCGATTTTCTTTCTATTATTTAGAGTGCAGCATTTTAGAAATTTCACTTGGCCACAATATTTAAAATTTCAAAAAATTTTAATTTCAATTTCACTTGCAACACACACGCACACACACACACACACCCACACACATAAGCAAAATGGCGGCCAGGCAATGTGTGCATAATTAATGCATATTTCACTTTAAAATGCAGGAAATGGCATTGCGGCACGCATACTAATGCAATCAGAACGAGCGCATTGGCAAGCGAGAACTTGAGAGGGGCCTGGCTTTAAACAACATGGCGGATTTATTTGCAAATGGCTGCAATTGCAGTTGTTGTTGTTGTTGTTGTTTGTGTTTTTGTTGTTTTCTTTTGCGCCAGCTGCTGCTGCTGCTGAGCCGCTGCTCTGCCTTGTCTGATGCTTTCTTTTCAAGTTTTACAGTGATTAACGTTTAATTGTTGCTTGATGTTTTAATTGTGTGTGTGCGTGTTTGAGCCTTTACACAGACAGCATATGTGTGTGCAGCTTGCATTTGTATGAGTGTAGTTGCTGCCCGAAAGTATGCTAAAAATTGCAACTTAAATGCTTTACATTAATTACTTTAAAAACTGTATTTTTTAAAAATTTTAATTTATTACATTTTTACACTCTTAAATTTATTTATCAAGCCTACGTTTTATTTTTTTACTTTTATTTATTTTGTTTATAATAATAACAAACACGTTTGTTCCGTGCGCTTTCGCAAATCCACGCGCGTCTCGACGTATCTCAAAACACGAACTAAACGACGAATTGTTAAGCATGCCGCTGCACAGCAGCCGACCGACACGCTGCTGGCAGCGCAGTCGACGTTGGCGTCGCAGCATCACAACAACAACAACAGCGAGATAACAAAAACAGAGAACACACAAAAACAGATGCCAACTGTGTGTAGAGTTGCTCTCACGCTCTCCACACACACACACACTCAGCACGCCCTGTGCCGGCTCATAACGGTAAACGACAGCCATGGCCGGCAAAATGAAAAACACGTTTAACCAAAAAGAGAGAGCGCGCCAAAAAGCATTAGGCAATAGCTTTGTAGACTTTATTTGACTGTCTGGCTGTTATCAGTGGAAATGGCATTGCCAGCTGGAAAGAAAGTGAGAGTAAAAGCGCGCCAAAGAGAGAGCTTAAAGTTTTTCCAACGACTTGGTTTGAGCTTTAGCTTAAGGATTTAAAGCTGCAAAATGTATCCTGTACAAGCACCATGGTCTAAAAAGCTTGCGCAATAGACAAAAGCTTACAGTTGGAAAGCTTTTATGTTAAAAGTAAAAGCAGTTAAAAAATGTTGTGAAGATTGTGAACAAAATAAAAGAGCTACACTGAGAGAAATATTCAAGCATGTTTAACAGTAGCAACAAGCTTAAAAGTGAATTGTTAATGCAATAAAACAAATATTATTAATTTTCAAATAAAATTAAATCGAAATTAAATTTGTTTTATTTCAAAACATTCCCATGAAAATATAACAAATAATAGTAGAGCCGTAAACTAGAGCTGTGCTCTATCTTTAATTTTCAAAAATCGATTTTTTCAAACGATTCTCACCAAAAAATCGATTAAATCGATTAATCATACTAAATCAGTATGCGTTAACAAATTTAAACCGCAGAAAATGACAGGAAAGGAAATCTAAATAAACCAAAATAATATTTATACAAAATGCACTTAAAATGATTTCCTTATTTTAAAATAACGAAAACAAAATTTGAAAACTTGATAAAAGAAAACTAAAAATTAATAATTCGTTTGTTTCAAAATTCAAAACTTAATAAGAGAAATCACAAAAATGCAGTTAACATTTCTTGAATTTTTTCTAAAAATCACTTAAAAACGCCCTCTGGCGGCAATTAAAACTACAAATAGATGAGAAAAATTGATTCGCCCAACACAAAAAGCCCAAAACACATTTGGCTGGAGGAAAAAAAAACGATGTTTGGCCTTGTAAATGGAAGGTCTTAGTCGATTTTTTAATATTTTGATAATATGTTTTAAAAAGTGAGCGACTCGTAATTTATTTTGGACCCATATCTTAGAATACTTAAAATGACTCAAAGAATCAAAATCGCTGAGAGGTTTATACCGTTTTTCTAGCTCATACAATTAATACGCCATAATGTACATAAAAGATCGATGCTCAATAAATAAGAATCGATTTTATCAGAAAAAAAGAATCGATTAAATTAATTTTAAATCGTTTTGATGCTCAGCTCAGCCGTAAACTCTATAAAACAAAAGAAAGCAATAATTTGACAGAGATTAATCTTTTATAAACCATTTTATCAATGGAGTAGAAAGTAACTCTTTTTAGGACACAAAATATTTTGTATTTGAAAAACTGACTTTCTAAATCTGAAATCTCTCGAGACATTAAAAAAATGTATCATAAAATATGAAAACGTACAATTTTCAACATATTATCTCAACTTTTCTAAGATTACTCAGGTCAACATGGTTTAGTTGTTGGAAAGCTAAGGACCATATTCGAAGTAATTTACTGTGTAGAATTTGAACGCAGGGTCAGAATTGCTTTATCATGTCAGGATTTTTTGATATTTGAAGTTGTGTACCTGAAAGACGATGTTTTTTCTTACTTTTGAGGTTATGTTATGAAAAAAAAGTTTGTGATAGGCCAATTCTGACGCCGCATTTGGATTCTACGCAAACAATTACTTCGGAATTGACTTTTAGTTTTCCAACATCTGACATGACCCCGGTATTTGTAGTCCTGAGCTATTAATTATTATAATTATTAAAAAATCTGTACATAAGAGAAGAGCTTTAAGCTTCACTTGAAAATTAACAAAATTTTCGTCAACAAATTTATTTATTTTAGTTGGATTGAAAATACGACTTCTAAGATGATACAATTATTTATTATATTTACCAAGCCACCATTTTCTACCTACCTTATTCCTAAGCTTTTTACAACCCTTTCCAAAGCATTTTAACGTCTATTTAATTAAAATTTGTTATTATCTGCCATCTTAAATCGCCCCCTAATAATTACTATTTAATTAATTACATATATACCGAACATTTTACTACACCATAGTGTAAAGTACGATAAGAACAAAAGTGAATGGATTTATTTATTTTTGGTAGCAAAAACTTATAATATAATATATAATATATACAAAAGCTCTTTATACTCTGTACCGTATGGTGCCAAGGGTATATTAAGTTTGTGCAAGCCGAAAATGTATGTAACATATAGAAGGAGACGTCGGAGACACCCCAAAGTTACCTAAAATATGATCAGGGTGAATAGAGAAGTCGATATACCCATGTCCGTCTGTCCGTCTGTCCGTCTTCCGTGTGAACGCCTAGATCTCAGAGATGGTAAGAGCTAGAGTTACCAAACTTTCACATTAGATACCATATTATTCCATAGGAGGCAAGTTTATTTTATTTTTTTGATATCGGGGATAAATTATATAGCTCCCATGGGGGTGTTTGAGACGACCTCGACAAAAAAAAAGGGTTTTAGATGAATAATTCGTTTGTTTATGAAGATATCGTAACCAAATTTGGTATTCGAAAGTTTTTTATAGATCCCAATCACTGTACCAAATTTGATCGAAATCGGTTGACTATATCATATAGCTCCCATAGGACCGATCGGCCAAAATAACTTTTTAAAGAAAAATTCGCTATATTTCGATTTTTAATAAAGATATCCTAACCAGATTTGGCGTTTTTTAGACCACTTAAGCAATGTGCCAAATTTGAACAAAATCGGTTGACTATATCATACAGCTCCCATAGGTCCGATCTTCCAAAAAATCGATTTTTTAACAAAATTTGTTGTGTTTCGTTTGTTTGTTAAGATATTGGGACCAAATTTGACATTCGTGAGTATTTTATAGTTCCTAAGCACTGTACCAAATTTAATCCAAATCGTTTGACTAGATCATATAGCTCCCATAGGACCAATCGGTCCAAAAACACGTTTTTATACAAAATTCGATGTGTTTTGTTTGTTTGTAAAGATATTTGAAATAAATTTGGCATTCATATCTTTTTAAAGGTATTTAAGCACTGTGTCAAATTTTATTGAAATCGGTTGACTATATCATATAGCTCCCATAGGAACGATCGGTCAAAAAAAAAATTTTTGCTTAAAAACTCTTCTGTTTTTGGTTTTTTGTGAAGAAATCGGACTTTATTACAAGCTAGTGGTACAGGGTATCCTAAAGTCGTCCGCGCCCGACTTTACGTCGGCCATTTTTTTTATATAGTTTTTACTGTCAACAAAACTCAACCCAATTATGTTGCATAATTTTAAAATAAATTGTTATCAGTGTTAATGAATTATCATTCAGTGTATTTGCTTTTTATCAAAATGATTCGCCAACAAAGACAATGGCCTTGATATAAAATCCTCTATTGTGGAACTAATTTTTTAGTAATAATATTTTTATTCATGGCAATACTGCGTGAAATAGATAAAAATTATATTTACTGGATTAAGCAAGTTATCTTTATTTTAAATATCATGGTATATTTTTATACCAAATGGCTTGGCTTACAAAAGAGTTCATCTATCAAATAATGATGGCACATCGGCAAGAAATTATTTCAGAGTCATTGCGCCGTGCTCATCGGCAAAATTTTTTTTATGGCCAGTATATAGTATATACTCATTTGACGTTATCATTAATTCTGAGTCTGTTGGTGATAGAGGTGGGGGATTTAGGGAATCAATCCCCAATGAAATATTTTTTAAATAGATAATAACAATTTTTTCCCTAAAATTTGTGAAGAAAAATAAGTTCCATACTAGATCTTGCTAGACCATAAAATAATCTTTGTTGGAAATATCTACAGATCACAGCAAGCAGCTAGCGATACGCCTAGTTTAATTTGAACCTCAAATCCATAAATAAAAACTAGTTGCTAAAAGTAGAGTAAAATATTTATAATTCAAAAATTGTTTACCTTTAAAACAAAACGGGACTTAGATATTTTTTTAATGTATATTATTACTGTATCTCTCATCTCTACAAAAAAACAGAATTTCATTAAAAAAAACTTTAACATCTTAATTATTAGTGTTAATCGTGTTTTTTTTTCGAATTTTGAATATAAAATTTAGTTTTAAAAAAAAATAAAAGTTACGATCCTAAACCTTAGCTTAAAAGTCTTCTTGTCTTCAAAAGTTTTTCCAACATAAAAAAAATGACGTACGTAAAATCGGGCGCGAATGACTTTGAAATACCCTATACCACTAGCTTGCAGTAAAATCCGGTTACTTCATAAAAAACCAAAAACAGAAGAATTTTTAAGCAACAATTTTTCGTTCCTATGATATAGTCAACCGGTTTTGATCAAATTTGACAAAGTGCTTTAATACCTTGAAAAAGATCTGAATGCCGAATTTAGTTCAAATATCTTTACAAACAAACGAAACAATGAATTTTTATTTGTATAAAAATCTTTTTTTTGGATCGATTCGTCCTCAACCGATTTTAATAAGATTTGGTACAATGCTTAAGACCTATAAAAAAATTTAAAAGTGTCATTTTTAATTCCAATATCTTCACAAACAAACGAAACACAAAAAATTTTGTTTAAAAATCGTTTTTTTGGAAGATCGGCCATATGGGAGCTAAAGCTGGTTACGGTATCTTTATTAAAAAATGAAATATAGCGAATTTTGCATAAAAAAAGTTATTTTGGCCTATTGGTCCTATGGGAGCTATATGATATAGTCAACCGATTTTGATCAAAATTGGTGCAGTATTTGAAAACTATAAAAAACTTTCGAATGCCTAATTTAGTTACGATATCTTCGAAAACAAACGAATTTTTCATCTAAAACTTTTTTTTGTCGAGGTCGTTTCAAACACCCCCATGGGAGCTATAGAATTTAACCCCAATATCAAAATTAAAATAAACTTGTCTCCTATGGAATAATATGGGATCTAATGTGAAAGTTTTGTTACTCTAGCTCTTACCATCTCTGAGATCTAGGCGTTCAAACGAACAGACGGAAGGACAGACGGACATGGGTATCGACTTCTATAGTCACACTGATCATATTTATTTTAACTTTAGGGTGTCTCCGATGACTCCTTCGATATGTTACAAATATTATTGGCTTGCACAAGCTTCATATACGGTACAGGGTATAATTAACCTATTCCTCTCTTTACAAATTGATAGTTTTTTATTGTTTTTTTATTCTGGAACTTCGAAAGAATGATTTGCACTTTTTGAAAATATCAACATTTTGTAATGACAAAAAACATGAATCTCAGCTTTCTAGGCATTCCTCTTCCCATTTCATAAATAAATTTAATTATTCGAAAAAATTACTAATTTTATAATAATTGAGTAAATATATTCTTAGCAACAGACAAAAATTACCAAAGCCAGAACTTTTATCAGATTTCGAACCAAACTTCTTTCCAATATCTCAAATGAGTTTAATTAATACAAATTTTTGTTTACTCAAAATTATTATCTTTATCTTTTTTGGAAACCCAATATACAATTTCTGTCCGATTATAATATTAATATATTTAACTAATGACTATATAGAAGAACAGACTAAAATGACCCAAAGACTCTGGATATTTTAGCAATAAGTTTTAGTAAAATACTTTAGAAAAGTCCTTAGGTCAAAAAATCTTTAAGTTCACTAACAAAATTCACAAATATTGGACCGGCTCATCAGATGATTGTTTTTGTGTGGAAGTTTATTAGAAGCCTGAGTGAAAATTTATTTCAAAGATATCTAGTCTATATATTCTTCTTTCTTATTTTCTTACGAATTATAACTTACTTATTTTTGTTACTTTCAATAATTTTCAGCTGTTCCTTTTTTTCTCCATGCATATTATCATCCTTAATTTTTACATACAAAAATTTTCCGAATAAGTCTTTTTATCTGCTGCTATTAAGCGCGCTTATAACATTCATTAAATATAAATCATTAACATAATGCACGGGATGAAAAGCGTCGCTCAATTTGTAAGTGGCGAATTTTCCGCGCTGGAAAAGCCGTGAAAGATAATTTTTTTTTCTTTTTGTGCCGAGCTTAAGTTAACGAAATGCAAAGAAAATTATAATAATTGAATTGTCTGCTTGAATGAGAGAAAAATGCGTGGGCGATGCTGACGGCAATGGAAGATCAACAAAAAAACAAAAAGCAAAGAAAATATTGACAAAAAGTGGAAAAAGAAAAGGAAAATGAAAAGCATTTACAATAATTGCCTTAAATAGGCGAATGTGTAATTACAAGAGAGAGCGCAGACGGGCGTGGAAGATGCAGATGACGCAGTAGCCGCTTGAGTTGAGTAAGATGAAGAAGATAATAATGAAGATGATGATGATTGAGAGAGAGAGTGTAAGTAAACCGAAAACAAACAAAGAGACGCCGCACAGCGCACATTACAACACTTGAAAAACACGCGTTGGGTATGGTAAGGGTGCCACAGGAGGGATTCAAGGGGATTTGGTTGCATCAAAAGATGCCTTTGCTGGTGTCGCTGATAAGTGGCAAGACACACACACATATGCAAAGACAAACAAACAGCAGGCACAGACACGCACAAACACGCACGCATTTGATGAACTGACTCTGATGTGTGTGTGGCATGCAACATTCATTCATACAAATTGCAATTCTGATTGAAAATCCAATTGAGACATTAAGTGGCCAACTGGTTGATCTATTGAATGCCCTGCCCGAATCCTAGGCCACTCCACTCTGCCATAGATCTCTGGCAAGCTCAAGTGGTGCCAGTCAGCTCCACTCCCCTCCACTCGAATGGAACTACGTTCAAAGTTGATAACACAAATTGCTTGCACGTTTCAATGCCATCAAAGGAAAATTTGATACTCTTTGGGGTATATTAACTGATAAAGTTCGGAGAGCTCATTAGACCCGGCAATTAAGTTAATTCCAAAAATAAGTTTTCGTTTCGTTTATTTTTTTATTATACTTCGAGCATAAGAAGAAAATTCCATTCTTGATGTTTCGTACTTCATCGTTTGGTCAATTCGGCACGTTCGTTTGGCCAATGCCCACCACCCAAGAATGGGCCCCACAAGAGAAAAGATAATAAAGAGTGAGCAAAATAACGTAGAATAAACGTGCAAGTGCAGAACAACAACAAACAAAGCGATACACGACAATGGGCCAAAATGCAATTTAGGTGGCGAAATTGAAAAAGTTTTCTTTCGAATTTTTAAATGTTGAAAAATAATGTAAACTTATATAGAAAACTATATTTTTTTAAATTTTTAATTTAAGGCTCAACTTAAACAAATTCGAAAATTTTGACAAAAAAAAAGTTTGCTTGCCATTAATAATTATTTTTTAAGTATTTCGGAATTTTTTTTGAAAAATGTTGTTTAAAAATTTTTGTTTTCGAAGTCTCAATTAGGAAACAAATTTTAGAAGAAAAAAAAAATTTGTCCAGCTTTAATAAATATTTTTTTACGTATTTCTAAATTTTGTTTTAAAAATTGTCTTTTCGGAGTCTCAACTTGAAAAGAAAAGTTTAAAATATTTAGAGAATTAAAAAAAAAATCGGCATAATTAAATAATTATTTTTTACATATATCCGAGTTTAGTTTAAAAATGTTTATTCGGAAAAATTTCAAAAATTTTTAGGCAATACAAAAATCTGCCTGGCTAATAATTATTTTTAATGTATCTCCGAATTTTGTTTAAAATTTTTTCTTTTCGGAGTCCAACTTTGAAAGAAAGTTTACAAAATTTAGTGAATAAAATAACAATCGGCATAGATTAAATAATTATTTTTTACGTATTTCCGAATTTTGTTTAAAATTTAATATTTTCGGAGTATCAATTCGAAAAAAAATTTCTTAAAATTATAGAATTAAAAATTTCTGCTTTAATATTTTTTTTTCGTATTTACGAATTTTGTTTGAAAGTTTTTCTTTTCTCCAATTAAAAAGAAAGGTTGAAAACTTTAGAGAATAAACAAAAATCGGCATAGATTAAATAATTAGTTTTTACGTATTTCCGAATTTTATTTAAAAATGGTTATTTTTGGAGTATCAATTCAGAAAAACTTTAAAAAATGTTGAGAAATAGAAAAATCTGCCTGGCTAATAATTATTTCTAACGTATTTCCAAGTCTATATTTGGATAAAATTTAAAAATTTTGGGAATATAACAAAAAAAATCTGCCTGGATTAAATAATTATTTTTTTACATATTTCCAAATTTTGTTTGAAAATGTTTCTTTTCGGAGTCTGAACTTGAAAAGAAAGGTTGAAAAATTTAGACAATTTAAACAACAAATCGGCATAGATTAAATAATTATTTTTTACGTATTTCCGAATTTTGTCTAAAAATATTTATTTTCGATTCGGAAAAAATTTCAAAAATTTTAAGAAACAGAAAAATCTCCCTGGCTAATAATTATTTCTAACGTATTTCGGAATTTTGCTTAAAAATTTTTGTTTTGGGAGTTACTTTTTAAAAGTACATAAGTAGATTGAAAGAATAAAACCTACAACTTTATGGATTTCAACGAAAAAATTAAGAAGACAATGCAATAATTTGAATCTAGCGGATAAGTCGAATTATAAGAAACTAATGCTTTTAAAATTAATTTTTATTTAATTTAAGTAATATTTAATTTTTTTTTTTAATATCTATCGATTTTTTTCTTCCAAATTAAATATAAAAATGAATATTTTTCATCAAATTAACGTTTCCGAACTATTGACGTTAGTCAGAATTTTTTAACCACTTATCCAATAGATTTGTTTTTTGATAATATTATAACTTAATAAAAATGGTATTGTAAGAAAAATCTCAAAGAAACATCTTGATCTTGAACATCTGCGTTCTCAAAACTAAGTAAGCAATTCTAGTTTAAAGAAAAAGTCGATCATTTGGCATTTGCATTGTTTTTTTTTTTTAAATATTGTTTTTATGAAATTTTGACTAAGAATTTAGAAGCAGATTATATTTTTCTTGCAGCAGTTTCTAAAAGTAGTTTTTTTCATAAACTTATGTTTTTTTTAATTTTGAGAATATTGTCAGTACCTACTCTTTGATTTAAGTTTCTCGAAACTGGCCGCTATATAATGTATATACGATTTAAATAAAGATTTCTTCTTTAAAACTTAAATTTACCTCTTTTTATTTTTAAAACATAAAAATTACTATTTCTCATACGTTTACATTTATTTAAAATGGTTAGGGGTACCTTTCCGTAAAAAGATTTTTTTATATTTATATTAAAACAATAGAAAAATTAATATTTTATGTAACAATTTTAATTCATAAAAATAGTTAGAGGTATTCACAATAGATTTCAATGAAGTGTTTGTTTTTTGTTTTAATTAAAACAATAGAAATTCGAATACCCACACAATTTTGAAAATTATGGGTACTCAGGAGGCCTTCCTCCTAATAAAGATTCTGATGAAATTTAATTAAAATGGATACTATATAAATTTATTTATTTTATCTTTAAGATTTTGATCTTTTTGAGTTCGGGATAGTCACAAAGGCGATAAAATTCAATTTATAGACATTTTTCTAAGCCTTTATTATTGATCCTTATGAAGATTTTTAAGGATACAAATCATATTTCTCAAAGATTTTTTTAAGGGAATAAATAGTAACGTTTTAGGAAATATTTTGCTAGTTCAAGAATCTTTCAATCGGTGTTTGGTAAAACTAGGTCAATACCATCGTTATCAAAAAGGTGGATAATTTTTAAAAATATTTTACGAAAAAAAGGTAAAAATTATGTTTTATTTTATAAATAATAAATTCAAAATAAAACAAAAGTTGTTATTTTTAAATGAAAAAAATTATAACAATAAGAACCTGAACATTAATGTTAATCTTAGAAAGTAAGTATAAACTAATTTTTTAGACAAAAATTTATCCAAAAAAGATACATTTCCAATCAGCATAAAACATATTTAATATTTTTTTATTATAACTATCTCACATTTTTCACATTGTATCCAGCGCGTTAATGCACTTGATTGTATTCAGGCTGTTTTCCGCAGTGTTCCCAACAGTCTCCGGTCGGTCATTCAACCGTATTTACAAACAAAAATATGAATATATCTTATAGATACTCGAGTATCTTTGCAATGCATAAATCTGTCGTTGCTGTGACGGTAAATTGCAACACAAAAGGCATATTGTATGCAGACGTATATATTTATATTGTCAGTGGTGTGGTCAATTTAAGATAAATCTTAAGAGCTATACAAAAAGATAAGAAAAATATTCAGGCACTTACCTTAAACATTAATGGATTGCGCTCTATATCGGCTTCAGCATTTTCACATAGAGTTTCCGTTTCCGAAAGAAAAGCGAGGAACTGTAAGGGGGAAGATAAATTATTATAAGACTCTAGTGGTAGGAGAGTCTCAAAGAGTATCTGACTTTTAAGGCAATAAAACCGACTCTATTTAAAATCGCGACTGCTTTGTCAATAATAATAAAAAAAAAAGAAATTGATGAAGAAAAGTTCAGATTCAAGGAAGAGATATTTTTGGTACGATTGTTTCAGAGTTTTTTCGAATTTAAGCTTAAACAGCCCAAAATATTTAGAGCTCTTTTAAAGAATTTCTAGTCAAATTTCGGAGTTTTAAATCGTCGTAGAACTGGAAATATGTATTATATCTAAATTTTGTAAGTGTATGATGAAATGAGAGAAAAAAAATTAATCTTTCGTGACAGTACTCGGACCCCTTGGATACCCTATAATACTTGATACTTTGAGACATTAGACGTGATAAATGAAAAAGGGGTATGTTTTTTTCAAATATCATAGATTCCCTGTGTATAAGGCGTATATGAGTGCGATCTCTTGGTTATTCAGAAATTTATATGTAGAAGGTTGCCTAGGTATCTCTGTAGCTGTAGTGTAGATGCTACCTATTTATCATGTTATTGATATAAATCGACATACTTTTCGGATTTTATTTAACGTGGTATGTTCCTTTGTAGGATTAAAACCACAGCGTGCAAATATGCAACTTGAATGAGTCTGGATTAATGCGCCAACTAACGCCCCTCAGAGCAATGAGCCGAGACTGATATTTCTTTGGTATTCCCCATTGGTTAGGGGCGAGATGTATCCATCATTTCTTCTGTTTTATGGCTAGCAGCACCCGGTTGAGATCGCAACTCCACGCCGAGTTAAGCTGACTCTACCCGCGATTTGGGTTTCAACCACAGCCACCACGATACTCCGGGGCCGACCTCAATGAGTACGCTTGGACGTATACTCAACCCGTGGTACCGAAATTAAAGGCTCGGTTTTCCCCCCGCCAGTTTTAGCATCAAATGCCCAGGACGGGTCACCCATTTGCCATACGTGTTCCAATCATCTGCTGACGCCGCATAAATACGACTTAGGCGAAATGCTGTCAGCATCCACTCTCCAGTCGAATGTGGCCAACATTGACGCTGTCTTCGACGGCTAATCCCAAGCTGCTCCATATAACGCCACGCTCCCATTTCCTGACGATCCCCATTTAGTCACCGCTTACGACAAGCAGGGAAAACTGAGGTGGATATACTAATCCCGCCACCTCACGGGACGATACATCCTTTATAAATCCTTTGTTAAAATTTAGTTCTCTAGCTCATTTGGTCTCTAAGAACAAGATGCTCATTAAGTTGACCGCAGCTGGTATAATTTAAAGACGCTCCGAAAATATTTGATGGACACAAACATAGATAAAAGGTCAAAATTTTCATTTCTTATGTTTTTGTTTGAACTGTTCTACATAACTTTTAAAAACTTTTTTCCAATCAAACAAATTATGGTTCAAAAAGTTGCATAACTATCTAAACATAATTCATAAATAAAACCTGAACATGTTTAGTAAGCCCTATAATTGGAAACATAGAACCAATTTCGAGATATATCGAAAAAGAATTTTTCGAAATAAAAAAAAAGCCCCTCCTTTTAACAGCAAACATCCCTAGCTGTACTAAAATGATTTCGATAATTTTTTTACTAGACTCAATCTAGATAATTAAATTTACTCATCGAATATATTTAAAACATATTTTTCGACAAAATTAAGGTTTGGTCGCTCTTCATAAACGCTTTCAAATGAAATTTTTCGTAGTTTTTGACCTATTTTCGTGTATACCAAAAACTTTGGGATCGTTTTTAAATTTTTATATGCAGGTAAAAAAGAAGATTTTTGGGGGTGGGGATATTAAAATCGTGAGATTTTGCAAAAATGTCCACCCTTATGTTCATACAGACTGAGAGATGGACGGACATGGTTCTATCGTAGAGTTGGATTACTCAGGAATGAGTGAACAAAAGTGAGTAAGTAAGCCAACTCAGCAAAGTTGTTCTTTTGACTACTCATCGATCACGACTCCTTGATCACTACTCACTTGCTCAGTGGAAGTGCAAAAAGGTAGCCGGATTAAGTGAATGGCTAAGCAAAACTACTCTCACTCACTTCAAAATGAACCAGTTCTTTAAAGTGAGTCACCAGCAATACCAGACTGAGAGATGGACGGACATGACTCTATCGTAGTGTTGGATTACTCATGCATGAGTTAACAAAAGTGAGTAAGTGAGCCAACTCAGCAAAGTTGTTGTTTTGACTACTTATCGATCACGACTCCCTCTTCACGACTCCCTATTCACGACTCCTTGATCACTACTCACTTGCTCAATGAAAGAGCTAGATTAAGTGAGTAGTTAAGCAAGACTACTCTCACTCACTTCCAAATAAACTAGTTCTTTAAAGTGAGTCACCAGCATTACCAGACTGAGAGATGGACGGACATGGGTCTATCGTAGTGTTGAATTACTCACGAATGAGTGATCGAAAGTGAGAAAGTGAGCCAACTTACCAAAGTTGTTCTTTTGGCTACTCCTCGCTCAAAACTTCCTCTTCACGACACCTTGATCACTTGCTCACGACTCACTTGCTCAAGGGAAGTGCAATAAATCGCCCCCTAAGTGAGCTAAAGAGCTAGATTAAGTGAGTAGTTAAGCAAGACTTCTTTCACTTACTTCAAAATGAACTAGTTCTTCAGAGTGAGTAGTTAAGCCAGACTTCTCTCACTCACTTCAAAATGAACTAGTTCTTCAAAGTGAGTAGTTAAGCATGACTACTCTTAATCACTTCAAAATCAGCTAATTCTTCAAATTGAGTAGCTAAGCAAGACTACTCTCACTCACTTCAAAATGAACTAGTTCTTCAAAGTGAGTAGTTAAGCAAGACTACTTTCAGAGACTTCAAAATGAGCTAGTTCTTTAAAGTGAGTTCCCTACTCTGAAAGTTATAATCTACCACACCTGCTTCTATCATCAAATATACCCTTTATCCCAATAAATAAGAGTATATGTGACCCATATATGGAAATTTGCTTACCTGATCCATAGCGCGATCGAAAGATTGCAGATTGTGCACAGCGGCATGCAATTGTTTGCCACGATTAACGACGCCATTGTTTAGATTGGAGTAGCTGTAAATAGCAAACCCAAAGAGAAAATTAAAACAATTTACCAGACACAAATAAATAAACAAACAAGCAATATGCTCCAATTCCAGGAGCAAACTTTGTTGCGAAAATGCAAGTCATTATGGCAAATGAAATGCAAATCCTAGTCAGCTCATTTGAATACAAATTGCATGACTTTTAGCATAACATTAATGTGCGGATGCCTTTGAGGTGGAACTTCTTCACTCACCGTTGATTAATGGCTTCCGTAATCTTCTTGATTCTCGAAGTATCATCATTGGGATAGACTGCAATAAGTTTCTGTGTCAAATCGTTGAAGAGCTCAAAGTGCTGCTTATTCTGATGCAGCTCGGCATGGAAGGACTGCAATGGGTAGCATAATGTCAATGTGTTTCAATTAGTAATCTCTCTCAGTGTCTCTCCTACCTTTTGCTCCTTTTGCTGTGCCTCGAGTATGTCCGCAGTGGTGGCTACAGTTCCCATGCGCTCCGCACGTTGTTCCATGCGTGCCAGCCACTTCTCCAGCTCCACACGTTTCGCCTCGAAGCTGTGCCGACAGAGAACAATTCACATTAAATGGATGATTTGAAAGTGGGTCGAGAAATGGATGCCAAAACTTACCGCTGTGAATCGCTTAGCATGTTCTTGAGCTGTGCGGCACGTTGTAGGACGCACTGGGAGGTCTCATCCCAATGTTCACGCAGACGTGTGACTGTCAATTAGGGAGAAAGAGTGTGAAAAACTTGCTTAGTACGGTAGTGTTAGTTAATAGTAGTAAAAATAAAGTAAAAAACAACAAATATTAGAACAGTTCTTAAAAATAGTTAGCGTACTCAATAACTGGGGAGTTTTAAAAAACTTTTGTCGCCTTGTCTAGGGTTAGGCGAGTCTTTTAAGGATGCTCTTAGTGCCACCTTTTTTTAATACAACTCACAATTAATTCATCATTAGGTTCAACACCATGCATTTTGTTTAGGTTCAAGTTAGACTGGGTTTTGTTTTATTTATTATAGGTCAGCAACAGTGTTGTGTAAGGATAAATTTGCCGTTAGTTAACTGTGCCACAACAGTGTTAAACAACAGTTTTGGTTTTAATCTTATTTAGTCTGCAAGTTTTACCTTTTAAACAGCAACGCATATAGTCCAAGTCAGCTGAACAATGCGGAGCTATGGAGAACTGATGTAACTCTATTAAATTTGGAATGAGAGCGACGGTTAGATATAAAGTTTCGTAGAATTAGTTACTTATAGAGTATGTATAAATTACATATACTTTGTATGTTAGCCAGGATATTTTTTGAAAAAGTTAAACCTGTTATATTAGGCCAGAACCCAAGGTGGATTTACATATCGCAGCCACATGGAAAATAAATCAGTTTAGATTTTTTTTAGAGTTCCTGAATTCAACTGCGCGATTAAGTAAATCTTAGTGCGTTAATGTTTTGATATAGTCTCAAAAATTCCATAAAACTATATTTTTTTGACCTAACTCAATCCGAATTGGAGCAACCAAACCGCCCTGCTCTTTAGAAGAAAGAAATCCCTTAAAATGAGATCCAAAAATCCCTCAACAACATGATGTGCTGGGATATTTCGATCTGGAATTCGGATTTACCGACTCATAAAACATATATCGAAGTCGTTAGACTCGGAATAAATTCTTTATAGTGAGGTTACAGCACCACAAAAAATTATTTTCAGATTCAAAGGTTTTAGACCACTGAGAGATCGTCCAAAGGTTTTCAGTTCCGGAGCACTTTGGGGAAAAGAAAAATCCCATAAAAATTGGTTATCTCAAAAATCTGACGTGATTGGGGATTTTTGATATTGGATTCGGATTTATCGAACCTAAAAACACTTAAGGAATTCGTCGGATATCAATTGGAGCAACCAAACCGCCCTGCTCTTTAGAAGAAAGAAATCCCTTAAAATGAGATCCAAAAATCCCTCAACAACATGATGTGCTGGGATATTTCGATCTGGAATTCGGATTTACCGACTCATAAAACATATATCGAAGTCGTTAGACTCGGAATAAATTCTTTATAGTGAGGTTACAGCACCACAAAAAATTATTTTCAGATTCAAAGGTTTTTGACCACTGAGAGATCGTCCAAAGTTTTCAGTTCCGGAGCACTTTGGGGAAAAAAAAATTCCATAAGAATTGGTTATCTCAAAAATCTGACATGAAGGGGGATTTTTGATATTGGATTCGGATTTATCGAACCTAAAAACACTTAAGGAATTCGTCGGATATCAATTGGAGCAACCAAACCGCCCTGCTCTTTAGAAGAAAGAAATCCCTTAAAATGAGATCCAAAAATCCCTCAACAACATGATGTGCTGGGATATTTCGATCTGGAATTCGGATTTACCGACTCATAAAACATATATCGAAGTCGTTAGACTCGGAATAAATTCTTTATAGTGAGGTTACAGCACCACAAAAAATTATTTTCAGATTCAAAGGTTTTAGACCACTGAGAGATCGTCCAAAGGTTTTCAGTTCCGGAGCACTTTGGGGAAAAAAAAATTCCATAAGAATTGGTTATCTCAAAAATCTGACATGAAGGGGGATTTTTGATATTGGATTCGGATTTATCGAACCTAAAAACATATAAGGAATTTGTCGGATATCAAGACTTGGAACTCATACTTTATAATGTTTTGAGGTTATAGATACAAAAAAAGATCTTAATGTTCAGAGGTTATAAACCACTGGCGCGTTCACGGGGGTTTTTGGTTTCGGACCACCCTAAAAGTTGTAAAATGGGACAGCATTTTGGCTCCACTTCGAAGTGAAGAATCCTCCCTAAAACCGAATTCTGGATCCCCACCTGTTTCAGACTATTCATTGTATGTGTCTGTGTTCGAGTGGGGAGACACTGGAACACTTTTAATCTTAAAGTGATTTTTGTTTATTACCGGCTATAAATAAAGTTCCTATGAATTCCTTCTAAGATCTTATAAGGTTAGGTTGCACCGGTTGACCCATGGTCGGAGTCACACATAGACTGGATAGTCCTTAGTGGTAAGAACTTATTAGCCTCAATCCGATTTTTTGCTTAAACCTTGTATGAGGAGTCGGATGAAGCGTTTATGGAATGTTTCGAAAGTAAATATATGTTAAATCAATGATTATTTCTTGATCGAACTCAGTGCATACCACGTTAAGAATCTTTTTTCTAGCTATTTCTTCTTAATAAACTATTATTTTGTCAAAGATCTAGGTCGCAAGCAAACTATCTTTCATTTCTAAGGTGTACCTTCTAATTTTTTCCTTTATTTGAAAGAATGGTTTGGAAATTCTCTTACTTTCACAAAATTTCTGTAACTTTTTCCTTTCAGTTGAAGAAAATCCAAAAATTTCATCCAAACATGCTGTAACTGAATGAACTAAGCGAACTTCCAGAGATCCTCGG